>PVIR01030212.1:0-20459 GCA_004026965.1 Petromus typicus | reverse complement strand
CCCAGTGTTGTACGTGGTTACCGAGGATCGAACCCGGGCCCTTGCGCTTGCAAGACAGGCGCCGGAACCACTGAGCTAAATCCCCAGCCCTCACCTGAGATTTTAAATGTCAGTCCTTCGTTAGAAAGACTGGATGGAGTGGGTGTTTTGGTCTGTGGACAAGGTGTTTCTTTATTTGTTCAGAGTGAACACACTGTGTTAAGGCTTAAACCATGTGGCTTTGCTGAAGCTCAGAAGTTAACCTTACCATGCTCCTCCATAACAGTTACAGATGTTGGGGTATGACATCAGCTGGGCTGCCTTCAACATCATCGAAGTGATGAGCGCCTCCAAGTTCACTTTCAAGGTGAGTGTCAGGGACAGTGAGATAGGGGGTGAGTAAGAGGTCGTTGGGGAAGAGAGATCCTTTCTGCAAACACTGACAGGTCATCCTGTGGCCACCTTTCCTATGTCCTGAGCCTTGGCCGGCAGCTATGAGGACACTGTGGCACAGGATCACTCAGCTGCTGCAAACCAGGATGTGGGTGCCAGGGAGCTGTCCCAAACCCCGCTTCCTGCTGCCTCCCAAGTGGGGAGCTCAGGTTCAGGAGGAGTTTCTTATTTTTAAAAAATTCTCTGAGTTAGGGGGTTGTTCAGTGGTGGGTGCTTGCCTAGCATGCCTAGGACCCTGATGTATATCACCTGCGCCTCAGAGGGAAAAGAAGCATGGTGGCAAATAAATGGGAGGTAAAATCACCTCAAGTTCAAGGCCATTCTGAACTGCATAGTGAGACCCTTCCCCCAAAATGTCCTGTCTCAAAATTTTAAAAAAGTTAAAAAGTACTGAGGCACCACCTGGTGGAAAGGCCCTGGAATTCATCTTTACCACTTGGAAACGAAAACAACAGCAAAAAAGACAAAAATACCAAAAGAGCAAAATAGCCAAAAATCACTAATGAGCTAATCCTGTTCCCTAGGCTTTTTAATTTATTTATTTGGGACAGAGGCTTGCTTTGTAGTTCAAGCTGGTCTTGAACTCAGCCTCAACCTCAGCAATCCTCCCACCGCTGCCTCCCGAGTGCTGGGATTGCAGATGTGAGCCACCATGCCCGGCACTGTGGTATGTGGTACTGATTGTTGGTGCACTTTGTTGTATGTTGTTACGGAGAATTGAACCCAGGCCCTTGCTCTTTTGCAAGGCAGGAGCTAGAATCACTGAGCTAAATCCCCAGCCCTCCCTAGGCTTTTTTTACATAGGTATCTGTACAGATTTTGTCAATTTATTTATTATTGTTGTTATTACTATAATTGGTGGTGGTACTGAGGATTGAACCCAGGGCCTGAGCCACATTCCAGTTCTTTTTTATTTTTTATTTTGAGATAGGATCTCCCTCAGTTGCAAAACTCAGTTGCCTGGGCTGGACTCAAATTTGCAGTCTTCCTGCCTCAGCCTCCTGAGTAGGTAGGATCACAGGGGTGGGCCACCACACTCACAACTAATTATTTTGTATAGAAATCACCACTTTTTATCCTGTCTGTTCATCTCTCAAACATTTTCTGATTCAGCCTCCCAGCAAACTAGAATTAAGGTATGCATCATTGTGCCCAGCTATTGGTTGCTTTGAAAATTGTTTTTTATGGGCTGGGGATTTAGCTCAGTGCTTCTGGCATCTACCTGGCAAGCTCAAGGTCCTGAGTTTTATCCCTAGTACCACATATCACAATGCTAGGTGTGATGGCTCACACTTGTAATTTTAGCACTGGGGAAGCAGAGGCAGGAGAATTACTGTGAGTATGAGGCTAGCCTAGGCTACATAGTGAGTTCAGGGCCAACCTGAACTACAAAGTGAGACCCTGTCTCAAAAAAAATAAAAGAATTGTTTTTTTATTCATACATATTCACTAATAGATACTAATAAAGGCTAGGCCCACACCAGTAATCTCAGCACTCAGGATGCCAAGGCAGGAGAATTACTGTGAGCTCAAGGCCAGCATGAACTGCATAGTGAGACCTTGTCTCAAAGAAAAAAATTACTAATGGGAGATCAGTGTGATCCTCCCTTATATATAGGCACACAGTGCACACTGATCAAATCTGGCTGTACCCTGGCGGTCTCTCTCGAAGGAGAAATGCCTAGGAAGCCAGTGTGCGTGAATATCAAAAGCAGTGTGGGCCTAGAGATTTAGCTCAGTGGTTCTGTCGTCTGCCTGGCAAGTGCAAGGTCCCAAGTTTGAGCGCTGATACCATATATTACAGTGCTGGATATGGTGGCTCACACCTGTAATCCCAGCACTCAGGAGGCAAAGGTAGGAGGATTGCTGTGAGTTGAAATCTAGCTGGGCTACACAGTGAGTTCAGGGCTGGTCTGAACTACAAAGCGAAACCTTGTCTCAAAAAAAAAGGCAGCGTGTGTGTGTGTGCGTACGTGTGTGCATGCACAGATCTGCGTGTGCCCTGTAAACAGGCAGTGAGCTCTGCATCTTCCCAAAGCCCTGCACTTGGGCCTCCCCACTTGAGCTTTGACTGGTCCCAGGTGCCAGTTTGCAGTGGAAGTGCAGCGTTGGCAGCCCTTACCGGATCACTGTGCCTCAAGGGCCATGTGTGCCCAGCCAGCTCTGTGGGGTTCCACTCTGGGGGTCCCTCTTCCTGAGGGTTTTGGGGGCCAGTATGATATACTGGTGGCCCCTAGAACCTGGGCTGCCCAGGAGGCCCCAGGCATCTGCTCTGACTCAGTCAGCTATTTGCTCCACAGCGCATCGGCTACCTCGCTGCCTCCCAGTGCTTCCACGAGGGCACCGACGTCATCATGCTGACCACAAATCAGATCCGCAAGGTAGGCCCCGCCCACGAGCTAGGGCCTCAGCCCCTGAGGTGGCTGGCCTCCACACTTACTTGACAAGTGGCAAGCCTAGAGTGGATGCCCCTGCAGGTCAGCTGGTCTTACATGCCTGTGGTTCATTCCCTCCTCAAGCCAGTGTGGCTCCCACATGGCCATGGTGACATCTTGGAAGACGTGAGGCCATGGCCTTTGCAAATCTGCACTCGTGTGCTCTGGCTCATTTGTGAGGCTGGGCGTTGTTGAGTGTCCCCTTTCTCATGTCCTCTGTGTGCTACAGGAGGGCTGGCTTGGGTGGTCCCTCCACTTCCCATCCCTCCTCTTGGAGCCACACCTGTCCTGCTGGGTTCTGTACCCCTCCCTGCACCTGGACCTTTGTGATATGTGACATATATATTTTCAGGCATATATAGATTTTTCGACTTTCTTGTTCATTGTGCTGGGAATTGAGCCTACGGCCCAATGCTTTCAAACTGAGCTACATTCTCAGCAGTTTTTATTTTTATTTTGAATTAGCCCCTGTGCTGTTCAGTGTTCTTAGCCTTGATAGCCTCCTGCCTTGGTCTCTGAGGCACTACCACACATAGCTTAGGTTTGTTTACCTTTTACAAGGGTCTTTGAGCCTATGGAGTAAGCATTTCCTGTCAGGCCCCAGTCCTTGAGCATCTTCCTTCCTGCCCTGTGATGGCTTTGTCACAGGTACTGGAGCATCACAGTCCCCTTTTCAGTGGGTGACTGGCCCACCTCGACCCTGACCATATATCAGAGGATACAGCCCTATACTCAAAAGCAGTGGGGACCAGGGATGGGCCCCAGAAGGTACCACTGGCCTGCAGGTGACCAGGAGTATGTGGGGAGCTGATGCTTGGCACAGGAACCCTGACCCTACTATTACTGTGCGCCTGAGGTTTGGGGCCTGAGGTGTTGGGGGGCTACGGCCAGCCGGACTGTCTGCAGCACAGTGTGGTCCTCAGGGCTGCAGAACCAGGTGCCTGGAAGGAGGGATGGGCTCCTGAAAATGAAGGGTGCATGGCAGGGAAAGGAGGTAGGCTCTGGCTGTTCTCTAGCAGTACCTCCTTTGGGACAGGGTACAGGCTTGTCATTCTGCCCGGAAGTGTGCTGAGGTGCAGGTTGGGCCCAGGGGATGGGGATGCCTCCCACCTTCCTTTCTAGTGGGGCACATGACATGTCAGCCCCGTCAAGAATGCTTGTGGCTTCCAGTGTCCCCACTGCTCCCAGCTTTGCAGATGCCGTCATCCTGGCTGGGACATGCCATGGTGTCTATACAGCTGGCTACTGATAGATGTGCCCCCTTTGTGTGAGGTCACCATGGGCGCAGGTCCAGGTGTTTGGTTCCTGCCATTGTACCTGAGACCCACCTGCTGGGAACGGCTGTTTCAGACTGACGGTGGCCTGGTGGGTCTTCCTTCTAGAAGGTCCTGAGCAGCACCTTCCCTGCTGCTCTTCTGGGGTCCTGCATTAGGTGACCAGTGATGCTGCATTTAGGTGCCAGGCTGTTGAGAGGAGGAGGGCTGTGCCAGGGCTTTTGATGAGGTTTGAGCTCTGGCCCTCATAGCAGAGGGTAATAGAAGTGAACCCTTACCCAGGCCTTGGGCTTTTGCACTGAGCTGCATCCTCATCCTGAGCTTTTTTAATGTATTGTTTGAAATAAGCTCTCTAAGTTGCCCAGGCCAAAGTTCCAACTTGTGATCCTGTGGCCTCCAGAGTGTGACATGCAGGGCATATGCCACCGTGGCTGGTGCAAGTTAGCTGTTAGTGCATCAAGCATGTCCATGGTTTACAGTTTGGGAGGCCCCTTCAGAAAGCCTTTCTCTAGGCATGAGCATGTGGTATCTGCATCACGCAGCCTAGAGTCAGGGGTAACCTGTGCATCTGTTAGTGAGCTCAGGGAGCTGGTGTGTGGCTGGAGGAAGTGCAGAGGAGGCTTCTCCTGGGCGTGGCCAGAGCTTCTCTCAGCTGTGAGAGGGACGCAAGATGCAGCAGTTTTGCTGTTGGAGATGAGGCCTGGGTAGAGCAGAGTTCCTGGGTTCATGCTCTGGGGCTCCTGTTTGGCCCAGGCCCACAGGGGGTCAGTCATGGTGTGCTCCAATCACCTCCTGGGATGCAAGGCTGCACTGGGAGCTGGGCAGCCCTTGCCCAGGCCTTGCGGTGACTGGTAAGCCTGGATTTCTGTCCTCTGGAACCAGAAAATTCTGGCTCTCAACCCCTGGAGCTTTGTGTTTGTGTTTTCCTCTGTGCCAGCACCTCTCTTGGCTGTACTGTGGAAGTGGTAGTGATTGTCCCCTTCTCCAGACACGGGCCAGGCCCCCAGGTGGGCAGTGAGATACGACCGCAGCTGTTGTGGTGGACACGCCATCCAGGACCACCCCTTACCCTGACCTCTTCCCTGCAGGACCTGAGCAGCCCCAGCCAGTACGACACGGGAGTGGCACTGACTGGTCTGTCCTGTTTTGTCACCCCAGATCTTGCCAGAGACCTGGCAAACGACATCATGACCCTGGTGAGTTTGCGAGCACCCTGGCCACCCCTTTGTGAGGCTGGTGCCTGGCACCCAGGGCTGAAGGCATCACCTTAAGGAAACTCAGATGAAGCAGGAGCCCGTTATGTTCTGGCCTGTGGGCTCTGCTCTGGGCCACATCAGTCCCTGCACTTGTGAGTTTCCCTGGATATTCCACTGGCAGGATGAAGGGTGGTGTCCCCGGCCCATCAGGCCTAAAGGGATGTTTTCTTGTCAAGGCTGCTCTCGGGCCAGTCAGCTTCACTGTCCCTCGGGCCACCTAGGTTTGCTCTGTACATGGTCTGGCTTCTCGTGGCTGCTCCCAGTGAGGAGTCCCCACAGTGCTCTGCAACATACTGGTCCTCCCAGCCCCACGATGGGAAGGACACTGTGTGGGGTAGATGTTGGCACCAGGCTGTAGTGTCAAGGTGGAGGGTGGGCAGTTTTGGGGAAGGCCTGGTGGAGGCCCTTGGTGTCCCCACGTGTCACCGGGAGACAGCAGGCTCTGCCCTTCCTATCCCTCTCCAGGCTCAGTGCTGCCTTGGAGCAGGCAGTGGGGGAGGGGAGGGAGAGTCGGGGCAGGTGGGAAGAGTGAGGGGCTGTTGTGTAGGTGAGCAGCAGGACAGGAGGGGATATGAGCCTGCACACACCACTGCCACCCTTCGCAGATGTCACACACCAAGCCGTACATCAGAAAGAAGGCCGTGCTGATCATGTATAAAGTGTTTCTGAAGTACCCCGAGTCGCTGCGCCCTGCCTTTCCCCGTCTCAAGGAGAAGCTGGAGGACCCCGACCCTGGTTAGTGATGGTCAGCGTGGGTGCTTAGCTGATGCCCTGGGTAGAAGGACAGGCTGTTGTGAGAAAAGGGTGGAGTCAGTGGGTCCGGAAGCCCTGAGAGGCCCCTTTGGAGTAAGTACATGGTGACGGGCTGTGGCCTTTCCACATCACCACAAAATCCAGCTACAAAGCAAATGCAGCCACAAAATCCAACAGCTGAGCTTGCTGGGCCAGCAGGGTCTGGGTGGACCCAGGGTCGGGTAGCCCGTCAATAATTGGGTAGCACCACCCTGGGGGCTTGGGCACTGGGATGATGCCCCACCTCCCTCCCCAGCAGGTGACCTGGAGCCCAGCACAACAGGCAGACATGCAGTGTGGGCATGAAGGGGCACAGCTGTGTGCAGGGTTTTGTTGCTATTGTTATGTTAGGACCTTAAGATGAATTAGGAGCCTTCCAGGGATTAGAATAGACAGGTGGAAGGACAATAGAATGGTCTCGGGATGTACAGTGTCCCTGAGCCACACAGCTGTGTCATGGCATATGGACGTAGGGGGTGGAGAAAGAAGGACCTGAGGGTTACAGCCTTCACTGGCCAAGAATTGCAGTGTGTGAAGGTTTCCTTTTGTTTCGGCTTTTCAGGATAGTTTCATTGTAGTGTTAAGGAGGGCTTTGAACTCATTATATTGCCCAGGCTGGTCTTAAACTTTCAGCAATTCCTCTGCATCGGCCTCCTAAGTGCTAGGAACAATGGCTTTAGAGCCAGTGGCATGAGTCCCACAGGTGTCCTGAGATAAGAGGGTTCACTACACCTCTGCACGGACCACGAGAGGTGTGGTCAGTGGGTGAGTCCAGCAGGCTGTGTCCTGTATCCTGCAGGGAGGACCCCCAGGAGCAGCTGTACCTCATGGAGGACAGAGGGAGTGCAAGCTAGAACCTGTCTGGGTGACCGAACCCTCCTGCCAAGGAAGTGATACCGTGTTGCCAAGGGCTGCTGTGGCAACCTAAAGTGTGGAGGGTGGCCAGGAAAGCAAGCTGGTGCTAGTATGGTGCCTGTGGGCCAGGATGTGGTGTGGGTGCAGAGGGTGAGGCCAGGGTCTGGTGGGGCTGTCTCTATGTGGCTCCTGTGCACAGACTATAGCCCCAGCGGCTACCTCTAATCGTGACATGGCCTGGTATCCTCCTTAGGGAGCCCTACAGGGAAGTCGCTGTTGTGGTTAGCTTGTTCTGCTGCTATCAGTTGTGATTGCTTGGTTCAAGTGGCCCCACCGACACCCTCTCTCCAGTTACTCCGCTGGCCTGGTACCTAACAAGCCCGGGTGGCCCTCCCTGCCCAGTTCTACCTCTGCAGGTTTAGCCAGCGTTAAAGATGCTTAAAAAGCAGTTGTATTGGTACTGAAGGTGTACAGACTTTTTCTTGTTTTTTTTTTCCCTTTTCTTTCTGAGACAAGGTCTTGCTGTGTAGTTCAGGCTGACCTTGAACTCATGGCAATACTGCCTCAGCCTTCCAAATGTGGGATTATAAGCTTGCGCCACCACACCCAAGTTCTCATCATTATTCCATCAATGCCACTGTGTCATTTAGAGGTGACTGGAGGTTGTCCCCAGAGTGTGTGGATTCTACGCAAACTGCCATGTTAGCTAAAGGACATAAGTGTCTTTGAATCCTGGTCTGGAGGTCCTGGCACCTGGCCCTGTGAAGAAATGGGTGACCCTGCCAGGTGGTGACACTTGGAACCTGTGGACATGCTCTTTTCTGCTAACATGAACACCTGTAGGACAGTGGCGATGTGTGTGCCAGCGCCTGATTCCTGTGTCCCTCGTCCCTGTGTTTCTTTCTTACTATGACGCCTGTAAAAGAAGAGCCCTCTTGCTTATTTACCTGTTTATCCTTTAGTTTCCTGGCATCTGAAGAGATCCATAGACACATTTCCTTCTATGGGCCACAGTCTGTCATCTGTTTAGCCATCCAAATTGTCATCTGTGCCCCTACCTTGCAAGACATTGCAGATGGAACCCAGAGTCTCTCACATGCTGAGCAAGTGCTCACCACTGAGCTACACCTCCACATATATCTTTTGGGGTATTATGGAACAATCACATTATGTGCCCCAGGCCGCCTTGAACTTGTGGCAGTCCTCCTGCCTCAGCTTCCTGAGTGCTAGAATTACAGGTGTATTCTACCGGGCCTGACTCCCCCCTTACCTTTGAGCATCACTTTTCTTTGTGACATCTTGGTTTGCTTCCACTTCACCTGGAAGCCATGTTCTTCCACGTAGCCCTGGGTCCTCCTGTGGAACTGGGGTGTTGGGCCTGAAGTGTGTGTGTGTCTGCACTACGATTGTGCACACCTGTCTTGGGCTCACTCTGGCTGACTGAGTGTATGTAGCAATTCCAAGTGTGTTCTCAGGCCTACAGGGCCCATCCTGTGCTCCAGGGTGCTCACCACCTGGATGCCTCCTTGTTGACAAGTTTGCCCCTCCTGATGGCCTCTTCCATTGGTCCTCAGGGGTCCAGTCAGCAGCCGTCAATGTCATCTGTGAACTGGCCCGGCGCAACCCCAAGAACTACCTGTCGTTGGCTCCACTCTTCTTCAAGCTCATGACATCCTCCACCAACAACTGGGTCCTCATCAAAATCATCAAACTGGCAAGTGCCACCCTGGGACGGTGGACGCACTCCGGGCCTGTCTGGTGGGCACTGCTGCCGTGGGTGAGAGGCATAGTCCTGCCTGAGTGGCCACTCCCACTGCCGCAGTGACGTGATCCTCTGTCCCTTCAGTTTGGCGCCCTGACCCCCCTGGAGCCGAGACTGGGCAAAAAGCTGATCGAGCCCCTCACCAACCTCATCCACAGGTAGGGGTCTCCTGGGCCACAGCTCTCGGGCTCTGGGTGGGTGGCAGCAGGGACATGCGGCCTCTCAGGAGAGCCTCCCGGGTCACGAAGCGCTCCCTGGAGCAGCAGTGCACACCCCTTCAGGTTTTTTTTTTGTTTTTTTTTTTTTTTAAGGTTTTTTGAGACAGGGTCTCACTTTGTGGTTCAGGCTGGCCCTGAGCTCAGCCTCAAACTCACATCACAGCAATCCTCCTGCCTCTGCCTCCCGAGTGCTGGGATTACAGGCGTGAGCCACCACGCCCGGCACTGTGGTATGTGGTACTGGTTGCGCTGGGGTGAGTCTCCACACCCAGTATTGTTATGTGGTTACCGGGGATTGAACCCAGGTCCTTGCGCTTGCAAGACAGGCGCCGGAACCACTGAGCTATATCCCCGGCCCACCCCTTCAGGTTTTGCTGCAGCCACTGAGCAGCCCTTCTGTGGAGTCCCTTGGCCCTCCAAGGCCCAGATGGGGTTTTTTTTTTTTTTTTCTTTGTCCACTTTTTTCGCTCCAGTACTGGAGACTGAACCAAGGGCTTTTGCCCTGAGCTCCATCTCCAGCCCCTTTTACATTCTGAAGTAAAGTCTTGCTGGACTCAAACTTGTGATCCTCCTGGCTCAGCATCCTGGAGTGCTGGGATGACAGGCGTATGCTACTGTACCCAAATGTCTTGAGTTCACTTTTAAGAAAGCAGTTGCAGGATGAACATGGAGGGCCATGCCTGTGATCTCAGCACTCGGGAGGCTGAGGCAAGAGGGTTGCTGCGAGTTAGAGGCCAGCCTGGCACAGTGAGCTGAAAGCTAGCCTGTTGTTTTTGTACAGTAGATTGAATTCATGACCTTGCACTTGTGAGACAGGTGTCAGAACCACTGAGCTAAATCTTTGACCTAAAGCCAGTTTGAACAGCATGATGAGACCCTACCTCAAAAGGCCAATAAATAATTAAAAAATTAAAATAAATAAATAAAACCTGTGGAAGCCAAATCTGCTGCAGGGAGGAAGGCCTCTCTGAAACCACGGAAAGTCCTACAATTACATAATCTTCTACTCCAAAAAGACAGCAACTGTGGGCCGGAAACAGTAAGGAGTTCCTATAAATGCATCAGCTGCTGCTTAATGAAAAAGTGTGATAGAACTTCAGCCTATCCCTAGAACCTCTTGGTTTTAACCATCCAGTCCTGCTAAGTGTGGCAGGGTGTGGTTCTGAGTGGTGTTGAGGAGCCCTGGTTCTTACTCGCATTGGGGCTCAGTGTTCGGAGGTGGAGCAGGCTCCTGCTGCCTCCCCTCTGCTCTCCTGCCGCTGTGCTGGCTGTATCCTCCTGAGCACTGGCCTTGAGGCCAGGACTGCATACCTTGCACCTTTTCCTCACTATGCCCAGCTGTGCCCCGTTGACCTTGTGGTGTTCAGGCTGCTGGAGGGCTAGGACTTGGGATTTTTTTTGTGTGTGTGGTCTTGCAGAACTGCAAGCTAAGGGACAGAGTCTGAGCCGTGGGGCCAGGTCTTTGCTTCCAGAAGGGAGTGCTTTGTCCTTTGGACGCAGGGAGCGGCTAGATGGGCCCTGCTGATAGGAGGAGGTCAGGATGGAGGATAAGTAAACAGGCCTGAGCAGGAATGCAGAGGGTCACCAGTGATAGATGGGGAGGGCAAGCTGGGCCACATGGTGGGGTTCGTGGTGGAGGAACCCCGTGATGACTTGAATGTGAGAAATTCCTCACACTTCCTTCTGGGGAGGGTGAATAGTGGCCGTCACACATGGCTGGGCTCCAAGGACGACTAGTATGCTGTGTCCCTGGGGCCTCCAGCAAGCGTCCCCACCACGTATCATCCGTGACCTCAGCCCTCACACCACTTCCCTCCCTCCTGCAGCACCTCCGCCATGTCCCTGCTGTACGAGTGCGTGAACACCGTGATTGCAGGTGAGGCCCGACCATGAGTCCTGTTCTCAAGCAAGTGCTGCCCGCCTAGGAGAGGGTACCGCGCCTGGGGCCAGGAAGAAGTGGAGTGGGGGCTGCGGCTGGCGGGCCTGTAGTTCCCCTGGAGTCAGGTGGCTACACCTCTGTGCCTTGTTTCCACTATCCCTTGACATTGAGTGTGCCCTCGGGTGTCTAGTAGAGCTCACAGTGCAGCCCCGTCCAGGCCCCCTTTGCAAAGGTGAGAGTCCCAATCCGTTTGGGAAGATGAGCTTTCCAGCACATATCTTCTCTCGGGTAACACAGGACACGACCGTCAGTTGTGGCAACCTGAATGTCACAGAGATCCAGCATCCAGGGATGTTTGTTTATTTGCTTTTAATTTTGTGTTTAGTTTTTTGAAACAATGTCAAGTTACTGAGGCTGACCTCACACTTGCCATTCTCCTGCCTTGGCCTCCCGACTACTGTGATTAGAGGCCTATTATACCCTGCAAGGGCCTAAGGGTTTTATGGGAGGGGCACATGGCCCATTGCCTGGTTTGTGCCAACATCCTGGGCTGTAGAGAGCCTGCAGAGGCTAAGCATGAACTGCACAGCTTGCATTGGGTTTAGCCCCAGAGCCCTTCCTGTGAGGCCAAGGTTCCCAGACACTGCTGGGGTGGCTCTGCTTAGATGGCTCTTAGATGGAGCAGGTCCCATTTAGAGGCCATGCCTCTAAGTCCTCTGGTGGGACAGGAGTGCGGGACAACAGGTTGCTGTCTGCCTGGCTCCTGCGACTGACCTGGACTTTCTGTTTCAGTGCTCATCTCTCTGTCCTCCGGCATGCCCAACCACAGTGCCAGCATCCAGGTGTGTCCCAGAACCAACCAGGACTGTGCCGTGGGGTGGAGATGAGGGCACTGAGGGTACCAATGGTGGCCCTGACACTTCCACCTGGCCTCTTCCCTGGGGGCACCTGTACATCTCTTGCACTGGAGTCACCCTGTGGGCATCGCTGAGGACACCTGTAACTGTGTTGCGAGCCACTGACATATCCTTATCCCCTTGTCTGTTGGGCCCAGGGGCTCCCTGATGACCCAGAGGCTAATGGAATAGTCGCTTCCAGGCCTAGTCTAGTCATACAACATGGAGCCCCAGGGCAGGGCCACCTGTCCCCCGTTGGGGTCCCACATACAGCCCAGAGGTGTCCGTGGGTACCCCGTGTCCTGGTCACCACAGTCACTGTGCCTTGTCCTTTCTGGCATAGTCTTGCCCGGTAGGCCTCGGGATGGCCCCAGGCCACCCTTCTCTTCTCCAGGCCCTGCAGCTTCAAAATCCCAGAGCTTGGGGCAGGTGCAAAGGTGGTGGAGCTCATGCTCATTCTTGAACAGTGTAACCCAGTGTGTTCTATTTTCAGCTTTGCGTTCAGAAATTAAGGATATTGATAGAAGACTCTGATCAGAACCGTAAGTCGTCCCCACACTCCCGGGCTCTTGTCCCCCATGTTTGATGGTGATGCCTGGGGTCTTCAGGGGACTTTCAGGGTGGAGACTGTGTGTGCTTGCCCCCAGGGACACGGCGCTGGCTGTATGGAGCTTAATGAGGGCACTGCATAGAGAGGTCTTAGCAGTGGGGAGAGCCATACTGAGATTGTGTGTGTCCCTGTCCCCATCAGACTGCACAGTGGCACATGGCACCTCAGGAAGCCCTTGGTGGATGTGGTGCCTCTGTGCCTTCTCCCCTGGGCCTACCCTGTGCAGATTGCAGCTTGGGGCTGCCTCACAGTCAAGGTGACGTTCCCAGTGCCACTTTGAATCCATGCCTCTCGGGTTAGAGATGGAGTCACAAACTTCTTCTGGCATACTAAGAAGGACACCTTCCTTCCTGGCCTTGGGGACCCCACAGTGTTGCTAGCAACTGCTTACTTCCGTGTGGTTGCCCAGTGCCCCTGTGGCTGATGGATAGAAAATCACTGTGTTGACCGTGGCTGACCTGTGGATGGTCAGGTCAGTCCCCTGTGGTAGGACCTCATTGAGAAGCCCAGACTGTGGCTTGCAGCTCCTCGTCCCCACAGTATCTGTGCTGAGGCCTCAGGCTCAGCCTCACTCTCCATGCACCGGATGTGGGCTGCTCAGGGTAGATACTGAAGACCAGGGATCCAAGACCCACATGGGGCCCACAGACAGGGCATGGGTGTCTCCTGTACTGGATGGCAGGAAGAGGTATAATAGCTAGCAATATCATTACTTTCCACACTGAGGGTAACAGGATGAAGGGGGGGATGGGGGGCCTAGGAGGGATCCCTCCAGGTGAAGATTGTGGGGTTGTTCCCTTTCCCCCTGGAGAGTCCTGCATATTAACTGAACCTTCCAGGGGATGCAGTACAAGGTGGGCCCTCAGCAAGCGCTAGCCAGGGCACATGTCCCATCTGCACCCTGGTTCTTGGGGCAGTAAGGTGCCTCCTTCATGGCCCACGCTATCTCGTGGCACTGGCATCTTCCGGTGTCCCAGGGCCTACAGTCTCTCGGTCTCCCCACAGTTAAGTACCTGGGGCTGCTGGCCATGTCGAAGATCCTGAGGACACACCCCAAGTCCGTACAGTCCCACAAGGACCTCATTCTGCAGTGCTTGGATGACAAGGACGAGTCCATCCGACTTCGAGCTCTCGACCTGCTCTACGGGATGGTGCGCCCGGCCCCGCTCTTCCTTCCTTAGGTCTTGGTCTCGGGTCCCCTCCTGGGCAGGGTCAGTCAGCAGGCAGCTGGGAGCCACTTGCCCCAGGCCAGCCTGTTATGAGGCCCCATCCAAACTGGGGTGGAGCAGGACTGTAGCCTGTGGGGGCTGACACTGTCAGATCTTCCTGGGGCCCGAGTTCCCCCTGCACCCTCAGTCCTCTCGGGGAGCCACACGTCCCTTAGTGCCAGCTCCTTACCTG
This sequence comes from Petromus typicus, assembly GCA_004026965.1. Taxonomy (NCBI): domain Eukaryota; kingdom Metazoa; phylum Chordata; class Mammalia; order Rodentia; family Petromuridae; genus Petromus; species Petromus typicus. The sequence continues at coordinate 6,649 of PVIR01030212.1, read as the reverse complement.
CTGTGTCAGTAGGTGTCCAAGAAGAACCTGATGGAGATTGTCAAGAGGCTGATGACCCATGTGGACAAGGCTGAGGGCACCACCTACCGCGATGAGCTGCTCACCAAGATCATCGACATCTGCAGCCAGTCTAACTACCAGTATATCACCAACTTCGAGTGGTCCGTACCTGCCATACCGCACTACCTTGTGCCTGGGGTGGGGAACCATTGTGGTCTCGTGGGCACTTCTCATGGGTCCCCCACTTACAGGTACATCAGCATCCTGGTGGAGCTGACACGGTTGGAAGGCACCCGCCACGGCCACCTCATCGCCGCACAGATGCTGGATGTGGCCATCCGCGTGAAGGCCATCCGCAAGTTTGCCGTGTCACAGATGTCCGCATTGCTTGACAGTGCCCACCTGGTGACCAGCAGCACCCAGCGGAACGGGATCTGCGAGGTGCTCTACGCTGCTGCCTGGATCTGCGGGGAGTTTTCGGAGTGAGTGGGTGCGGAGTCCCAGACGGTGGGGCCAGAGGAAGGAACTGGCATCTGACTGTCTGCACCCTACTGCCCTGGCCATTCCTGGCTGCTGTATCTTCCACGTCTGGACCTGCTGAATATAGAGGTGTCTGCTCTGGAAACGAAAGGGGGCCCGGCCCTCAGGCGTGGTTCCACTATTAAGGGAAAAGTGTAACAAAAGCTTTTGGTCCCAAACAAACAAATCAGAAAGCAGCAAGCGAGGCCACACCAGTCCGTTGCCTGCAGCTCCTGGGCCTTTCCCATTTCCCTTCTGACTCCCTCACCATGGTGTCCTGATTCCTGCACAGCTTGGCCGGGGTTGGTTAGGGCTTCCTGCCCTTCTTTCTCTTGCTCCTTCTCTGAGATCAATGTGTCTTTGCCATGCTTGCTTTGGTTAGGTCCCCATTAGAGACGATTTGTTTTTCCTGGCTCTTCCAAGCCCTGTCTGGCCCCGAGGACCTGTTCAGGGAGCAGAACTCCAAAGGTGCCACTTTGGTGCAGAGCCCCAGAGCCTAACCCAGCTCTCCACCCAGTGAGGCCTCACCATGGCCCCTGTCTTCCAGGCACCTGCAGGAGCCCCACCAGACCCTGGAGGCCATGCTGCGGCCCAAGGTGACCACACTGCCTGGCCACATCCAGGCGGTGTATGTGCAGAATGTAGTGAAGTTGTACGCGTCCATCCTGCAGCAACAGGAGCAGGCAGCAGAGGCTGAGGCCGCTCAGGAGGTGACACAGCTCATGGTAGAGCGGCTCCCACAGTTCGTGCAGAGCGCTGACCTGGAGGTGCAGGAGCGGGTGAGTCTAGGGTCTGTCTGCGGTGGCCCACTGTCCCTTCTGCATCGCAGAAGGTTGGTCAGTGCCTGTATCGTGGCTCTGTTCTGCTGGTCTTCCGATCCTTAGTAGGTATGGGGTCAGTTGGCCCAGGAGGCAGCCTCAGGTGACCAGTCTGTGGAGGTGGGGTGGGGCCCTGCTGTGAGACAGCAGGCAAGCAAGAGCTTGGGGTGATGGCCTGGGTTACCCCTCCTGGTGCCAGCACGGGTTCTTAGTGAGATAGTCTACTGGCCAACTGTAGGGAGGTGGGTTGTCTGACCTCGCCAAGGAAAAGGCCAGATGTGTGGTGCCGGCCTGTGTGACAGTAAGGAAACCCAGGCCAGAAGTGTGCGTGTTGTCGTGGTCACCTTCAGCGTGTGGGCACTACACTCAGGGCGTGGCACTATCTAGACAGGCTGTGGCCCAGTATGAGCCAGACCTGCAGAGTCTGAGCGGCCAGAGCTCCTGCCCACGGGAGGGAGCACTGTGGACACTGCAGACCCGGTGTGGGGTGTGTGGACGAGTGAGCCCCCTCTTGACACAACCCCCCGATAGACTTGTCCCTCTCCTGCTTGAAAACACAGCAGCGGGCCAAGGACTTCACTCAGTGCTGCCGCGCCTGCCTGGCAAGCACAAGGGCCAGAATTCAGTTCATGGTAAACAAGTAAACAAACAAACAGCAGCAAGCCAGGTGTTATCCTGCACACTGGTGGCAGACTGAGGCAGGAGGCTCACAAGTTTAAGGTGAACCTGGACAACTTAGCAAGTCCCTGTCTCAAAATAAAAAACAAAAGAAATTAGGGTTGAATAGCTTAGTGGAAAGGCCTTGGGCTTGATCCCCAGGATGCAAAGGGGAAAAAAAGGAAAAAAAGCAGCAGTGGAGTAGGCGGGGGTCCGGTGGCCGGTGGGCATCAGTATCCCTGGAAGCCTGGCAGTGGAGTGACTCCTGTCCCCCACAGGCGTCCTGCATCTTGCAGCTGGTCAAGCATGTACAGAAGCTGCAGGCCAAGGGTGTGCCCGTGGCAGAAGAAGTGAGCGCCCTCTTCGCCGGGGAACTCAACCCAGTGGCTCCCAAGGCTCAGAAGAAGGTCCCGGTCCCTGAAGGGTGAGGACAGAGAGCGCAGGCAGAGGGAGCAGCTGAGCCTGCTGAATGCGTCCTTGCACTGAGATGGCAGTGAGGGTGGGGCTGGCCGGCACCGGGGCTGTGCCAGCCGGGAGAGGTGCAGGGGTGAGGGGCTGATCCTGGTACTCCTAGATCCCCGGCCATGTTCCACAGGCCCCAGGCTCTGTCTACTCCTGTGGTGACTTCATGGGCTTCCAGCCTTCGTTCCTCTCCAGGCCTTCTCCGAGGGGCATTAATGTCCCTGCCTTGTCTGGCCACATGGCTGACAGATGCTGGTGTCCAGGGTGTCACACAGTTGGCATACGGTGGCTGCCACATAGGATGGATGCCTGGGCTCGTGCTGGTACAGTAGCACCCTATCACCGAGTAGACCCTTGACCTTGCTGTCTGGTACAGCCTGGATCTGGATGCCTGGATCAATGAACCACCGTCAGACAGTGAGTCTGAGGACGAGAAGCCCAAGGCCATCTTCCACGACGAGGAGCAGAGGCAGGCGCGGCACCGGCAGCCCGAGGTAGACGAGGAGGAGCTGGCCCGGGTAAGTGGGCGCTGCGGGCTCAGCCCTCCTTCCCCTAGTCCTAGAGGTCTGGGCAGGATCTCCACTCATGGGCAGGTTCTCTATCCCGTGCCCACTCGTGGCCTGTCACCTCAGGGCTTTGTGTCTTATTGTCCTCCTGAACTTTGTTGCCACATGGGTAAATTGCCACCCGTGCCTCCTGAGTGGACGCTGGGAGATGGTTGAGCCAGGTGCCGCATCCGAGCAGCCCCGAGGAATATGGGGATGAGAAGGGGAGCGCGGTCCCACTGGACCCCAGCCCCTGCACCCCGGGCTCAATCTGCTTGCTTCTTAGAGAGGAGCGGCCCTTCCACTCCACTCTGTCCTAGCCTGGGCGCCCTAAGCAGGGCCCTTGTGCCCAGCCACGGTTGGGTGGACGTGGTCATCCTACCTGCTTGGTCCCTGACATTTCTCCCGACGCCTGTTCTTTCCCGGGAGCCCTGGGGTCTGTGCCCAGCAAGCCTCAGAGTGAGAAGAGCCACAGACCCCACCCTGGGCCGCAGGGAGCTGTCAGAGGGGTTCAGATGGCTCTTGTTCTCACAGCGACGCGAGGCCCGGAAGCAGGAGCAGGCCAACAACCCCTTCTACATCAAGAGCTCCCCCTCCCCCCAGAAGGTAAGCTGTCCCCGTGTTTCTGGCCAGCACCCACTGCCCCCCATGCAGGCACCTTGGGCCCCTCATGTTCTGGGGTGCGTCCAACTCTCAGATAGATCCCGCACGGAATTAGGAGTCACAGTGACTGTGCTAGACCATAAAGAGCCACCGAACCTTGCCTGACTGGCCCTCGCTCCACAACCTCGGCTCAAGCTATCTCAGGCCTGTCACTTTCCCAACTTGCAAAGAAGAGCAGGGTGCAGGTGGGGAAGCTGACGAGGGCTTTGCTCCTCACTCTGCAGCACGCTGGTGTTTCAACCAGTCATGCTCTCCCTGCCCTTAAGGAAAGGCATTGAGAAAGATGAGCCCTGTTCTGGGGCTCCTTGCCATCCCCAGCATCTCTGGCAGAGCCCTCCTTCCCTGGGACATGCTACCACGTCCCCAGGGCTGCTCCTCTCACGCCCATGACCCGGACAGTGATGCGTGTGTTTCTCTTGCAGCGGTACCAGGACGCGCCAGGTGTTGAGCACATCCCTGTGGTGCAGATTGACCTCTCCGTCCCCTTGAAGGTCCCAGGCAAGTGCCTGCTGGTTCCCGATGACTCTGGAGTCCCGTGGGTGTGGGCCCTCCCTGCCTGTCCCTGCCTGGGTGGGTCACCAGCCACCACTGCCGCAGGCATGCCCATGTCTGACCAGTATGTGAAGCTGGAGGAGGAGCGCAGGCACCGGCAGCGACTGGAGAAGGACAAGAAGAAGCGCAGGAAGAAGGAGAAGGAGAAGGGCAAGCGCCGCCGCCACAGTTCCCTGCCCACCGAGAGCGACGAGGACATCGCGCCTGCCCAGCAGGTGGACATCGTCACTGAGGAGATGCCTGAGGTCAGTCCCAGGCTGGGTACAGGCATGTCATTATGTCCCATCCCTGTCCAGAGCTGTCGGCTCCTGGGACACTGGCTTGTCTTCCTCGGCTGGACTGGGCCAAGGAGAGACTACTGAGGCAGCCCTGGGCTCCCAGTGTTTGGTCCTGCAGGGTGGCAGCTCCTGTGCCGGTGGCACTGGGGGCCGTCCTCCAGTCAGAGCTGCACGCTGCCCACCCTCGAGAACATGGGGATGCTGTCAGGACCCCTGGTGCTGCTAACTGGACCTCCCTTCCTCTCAGAATGCTCTACCCAGTGATGAGGACGACAAAGACCCCAACGACCCATATAGAGCCTTGGACATTGACCTAGACAAGTAAGTAAGTAAGGGGAGGGCGGGTGTGCCGGTGTCCCATAGTGGCCGCAGATGGACTGTGTTCTGGGCTAAGGGCCATACTCAGGCATGATGGGGTGGGCAGCGACCTCTGTGCCCAGATGCTGGTAAGGGTTCTGAGCTCTTCACTCCTGGGGTGCTGAGGCAACAGCATGTACAGGACCCTACAGAGGCCAGGGTTGACTCAGCCAGGTGTGGGGTGCTTGGGGAGGTAGCAAAGCCTGTACGCCTGTGATCTGGACCTTCCTGGGTATATGTGGTACCTCGTGACCCGGCCCTTCCTTCTAAGGCCCTTGGCGGACAGCGAAAAGCTGCCCATCCAGAAACACAGAAATGCTGAGACCTCAAAGTCCCCCGAGAAAGAGGATGTCCCTGTGGTAGAAAAGAAGAGCAAGAAACCTAAGAAGAAAGAAAAGAAACACAAAGAAAAAGAGAAAGAAAAAGAGAAGAAAAAAGAGAAAGAGAAGAAGGTACATGGTGCCAGGCTGGGCCTGTGCTTGGGAGCCACAGTGACCCCACGAGGCTGGAGAAGGACGCGTGCCCAAGGCCCAGGCAGGGCTTCAGCCCCAGGTCCTGAGGCTCCACCTGTGGGGCCCCGGTCGGCTGACCACAGGCTTACCTATGCCTTTCATCTGAAGGAGCTGGGCTTTACGGAGCCGCAGCGTGGCCATGAGGCAGTGGGACAGCCTAACTCCCCGCGCCGCTGTCTGCATGGCAGCCGCCTGGCCAGTGCTCAGCTGTTCTCAGGGGCTCGTGTGTGGGTTGTCACATACTTGGGGCGTGGATCCGCCGGCAGTCTGGTAATGCAGTGGCCAGGCTGTTGTTCACCGTTACCTGAGGCACAGAGCAGCCGGTCCTGGGCTTAGTGAGATAGCCAGGGACGAGAAGGGCCGTGTTGAGAGGCCAGAGCTCTCCTGTCCCCGTCACTTCCCCACTCAGGATGGTCCTCCTCCTGCTGAAACCCTTCTTCCCATGGTTTCAGGCCGAGGATTTGGACTTCTGGCTGTCCACAACCCCTCCACCAGCCACGGCCCCCGCTCCCATCCCATCCACGGTAAGAGCTGGCAGATGTCTCACCTGGACCCCGGATGCAGAGGTGGGCCAGGCCCAGAGCTTGGCACTGTGGACTGTCCTCATAGACAGGCACCCCTCCCCTCTCCTGGCTTCCCAGTACTCCATGGAACCTAGCAGTTGGCCAGATCCACCAGGGAGAAAGGGCAGCCATCCGGGGCCACTGTCCACAGGCTCCCCGTCCGGGGAGGGCAGCCCCAGCTCCTGCAGGCCTGCTGGGTGGTGTTCAAGGCCCCCTTCTCCCGTCAGCTGTGAGCCCCGACCCTCTCGGCTCCCTGCAGGAAGAGCTCGGTGTGAATGCAGTCATAGCGCCTGAGGACACCTGTGAGGGCCCCGAGAGGGAGGAGCCAGAGGACGAGGGTGATGATGCAGAGCCAGATGCAGAGAAGGTGAGGCGCCATGGCAGGCGAGGGGGTGGTGCGCTGTGGGCGGGAGGCCAGGTGCATGGAGGTGACCTGTGCCCACATCGCTGGGGCCACCACAAGGGGTGAGACGGGGCAGCCACTCACACCTGGTGCAGCGGGGTGGCACAGCCAGGCCTCTGGAGGCGGGGTTGTGCCACTGTTCTTGTTTTTCATTTCAATAACATTTACAGGTGTACTGGAGTTCACTAGATTTGTTCATTGTTCGCTCTGAGACACGGTCTCCTTATGTGGTCTAGGTGAGCTTTGAACTCACACCTCGGCCTCCCAGATGCTGGAATTATACCCATGTGCTGCCACACCCACCAGCTTCCAGCCTTTTT
>PVIR01030211.1:0-20523 GCA_004026965.1 Petromus typicus | reverse complement strand
TTTTTTTGAGACAGGGTCTCGCTTTGTAGTTCAGGCTGGCCCTGAGCTCAGCCTCCAACTCACATCACAACAATCCTCCTGCCTCTGCCTCCCGAGTGCTGGGATCACAGGCGTGAGCCACCATGCCAGGCACTGTGGTATGTGGTGCTGATTGTTTCTTGTATGTGGTTACCGGGGAATCAAACCCAGACTCTTGCGCTTGCAAGACAGGCGCCAGAACCACTGAGCTATCTCCCCAGCCCTCTAAATTCTTATCAGATTTTGACCTAAAAGCAAACAATTCATTGGCAAGAGTACACATCTGAGATTTCTTGAAGCTTGGGCAGGCTACAGACTGTTGCAAAGCACCCTCTGTTTGTCCCTGGACTTTCATTTGGCAATGCCTATCTCTATTTCTGGAGTATGGGGCAGCACAGAACTCTAATGCATCTCTCCAGGCTCCACAAGTACCAGAAAGTAGTTCTTGTGAGATATCCAGTGAGTAGACACAGACAAAAAGGGTGGGGAGACAGCATGTTTTGCTTTATCTTAAGCAAGGTACTCATTGAGAACATCACGTGGCCCCAGAGGATTCAGGCCTTCTCCTGCTATCAGTGGAAATAGTATTAATTTTAAGCATCCTTTCTTCTCTTAGAATGAAGGCTGCTGCATCAGCATTCTGTATTCATTTATCATGTAGTAGGTGTCTAAATGTAACATTGGACTTTAGATTTTATGGACCGCTTTGCTAGATTGTAGTACCTTTGTGTTTCCTGCCTTAAGAAAGTTCTGTGTTTTCTTTTGCTTCTTTTGAGTGAGTTGGGCCAGCCTATGCTCATGGTTCTGTCCGTTCAGAGGTGCTCACTGCCTAGGTAGGTACAGGTATCAGAAGCATATAAGGGCTGTCTGTGCTGATTTTGTGACATCCTTAAAGACACTACTTGACAAAAGGATATGTACTCCTAGAGTTACAAAGAGTTGGAGAGATTGAGTTTACATGTAGTAAGTACTTATTTTACTGTTTAATTTTTTGTATTCTTAATCCTTACAGATAGAAGTAGGGTCACATGTCAAGGAGAACATTGGTTGAGATTTTAAAATTATGGTGTTTTATGAGGAATGCTGTGGTTCTGTGTGTTACTTATTGCATGCTCCTTAAATAACCACCACTGCAGTGTTCCGTGCTTCTGGGGCTTTGCACAGTACTTGTTCATATGATCCTTGGGAGCGAGGGAGTGTGTGTCATGTAACCTGTCACAGTACCTGGAGCTCTCCATGTGGCTCACAGTTTCCTAGCTGACCACTGCACACTGCAGACAACTGACTCTGGAATCTTGACAGCAGCTGCTGCTGGTGCAGTTAGCTGGTGGACTACATGAGCGGGGCAGCTTACATGCTGGTATGCCATCTATTTCCCTCTGAACCATGGCTTCCAACCTGGGTACACATGGGCACTCTGGACTAAATGATTATGCTGGGGTATCCCCTGCCCCATGGGATGTTGAGCTACAGCCCTGACCTGCTCCTCCAGCTGCTGGCCGCTGCTCTAGATATGACATCCAGAGATGTCTGCAGACACTGTCCAGGGGAAAAAAATGTCCACTGTAGAATGAGAAAGCCAAAACCTTTTTACTCTACTATAGTAAATTACATGACTTTTTTACATAGCCAATAACATAAAGACGTTAGAGATAGTGCATGTGTGGTCCACACTGCTGAGAACATAGGGACAGTCAGAAAGCTTGCAGCACACACTGTACTGTGGGCTACGCAGCTTTATTTCTGTGCTTTCGTTTCCACCCTTGACTCCCTCCTCACTTATCAAGATCCAGGGATTGCCACTGCTGCACTGTATTCCAGGAGCCTCTTTCTGCCTTAAGTAGAACTAACCATCTGTATTGTTCTCCCCACCAGGGGAGTTTTCTTCCAGCACTCACTTCTTTCACTCATATTAAATTGCTGTTTAAGTCTGTCTTCACAGGTTTTTTTTTTTGACAGTAGAATACTGTACACCTGCTGCTCAGCTTGTGGGCTTTCCTGTCCAGTTTCTGGTACTGAGTCTGTTGCCCAGGGAACATTGCCATGGATGCATTTGTTGTGGCTTGGTGTTGATACTTTACTCCAATGGATGTAGAGCCCTTGGCCTTCTTACCAGTCCTGCTCTTGGAGCTGACCACCTTTGTGGCTTCACCTGATCCATAACAGCAGCTCAGTGGCCCATCAGATGTCACATAGTTTCCGTGAGAACACAAGAAGTAGAAAATAGTAGACTCAGACTCTGTAGGAAATCTCAAAGGCATGGGCTGGTAGGCATGGGGCATTGAAGAAGAAAGGAGCTGTCTACATGTCTGACTTTATACTAACCAGGTAAAAAGCTGGGTGGTCTGCTACTGGCTTCTTGGCAGGCATTCACACAGTGTGCTTCCTTTGTGAGACTAGTGTAGATGCCTGGGACATGCTGATGCTCAACTCAAAGTCCAGCAAGCATGTTTGTTGAATTTGTTAGTAGTTCTGAAGTTTATGTGGAAATGCAGAGAACCTAGAATAGCAGTTTTGAAAAAGAACAAAGTTGGGAACATTTCTTATATAGTTTCAAGACATTATAAAGCTAAAATAATGAAGACATTGTGATTCTGATATAAAAATAGACTTAGGCACCATAATCATGAAACAAATCAGAGCCCAGTAGTTGACACCCAAGTATGAAACCAGTGGATTTTCAATATGGTGCCATGAGGTTCAGTGAGGAACGAAGAATCTGAGCAGTGGGCTTTCTATGAATAGTGCCCCCCTCATGATCAGAGGGAGCTATGACTCTGAAAGAACCACAGACATCTAAAGTCCCTCATCAGTGATGGCTGGAGCTGAGGGCTGCAGGTTTCCCAGGGAAAAAAAGACAGAAGACAGGGAGAGCTTCTCCTTTGGAGCCTCCTGAGAAAAAAGCTCTGCCTATACCCTGGCTGAGACCCAGTGACACCCATTCAGAGATCAAACCTCCAAAACAGAAAAAATAAATGTGTGCAGGCCCTAGGTGTGGTGATTTGTTGCACTAGCAACAGGATACTACTACAGTCTACATGTAAATCTAAATAGCTTTGCTTTTACTTTACATTTAAAAAGTAACAGATTATAGACCTAATGGCAAGATGTAAAATTGTAAAACTTTTAGAGGGAAATGTTAGTGACCTTTGGACAAGACAAATATTTCATAATGATATATAAATAAAAATGTGATAAGTTGGACATTATAATAATTTAAAAATTTGCTCTTTGAAAAAATAAGGAAATGAAAGTACACTACAGATTGGAAAATAGAAACTTTGCTAAACGATATTCTGCCGGGATTTGGCTATAAAAAGTAATGCAAGCTGTGTTTTAGCTGCTCCCCCAGAGGAAGCTTCTTGCTCCTGGCTGTCCTGGTTCTCCATTGTCACTTCATCTCTGATCATAAAACCCTAGAATGATTGAGTGAGCCCTAAGAGGTGAAGGGCCTACTTATAGATGTCTTGACATAACTCTAACATTCAGAGTCCTATTTGTCTCAGGGCTGCAGTGGACTTTTGACTTCTAGAAGTAGCCATGATTACTGGAATTGACTCTGCTTATCCAGGCCTCCCCCTTTTCCTAAAGTACAGGAAGGGCTCAGCCCACCATGTATGTGCCTTAAGTTTTACACAGATGGTTTGATTCCAAATCAGACAGCACTGTATTAGCCTCCCTGCAGAGAGACTTATACAGGACAGTGAGGTGCTGCCCAGGAATCCTATTAGAAGGGCTGGAGCAGCTCCTGTGTGGAATGGCTCCTAGGACTCAGAAACTGGAAGTTGGTAACAGTGCTTAGATGGAGGACATCATGCTTCATCTGGGGGATGGATCTGAGGGTTGTGCTTGGGGTGGAGCACTGCTCTGCAATAGGCCAGGCAGCATGGAGTGTGAAAGGAACCCCCATATGAGAAACCTGAACAGTCGGAGTGTGAAGCTGAAGAGGTAGGTGCTGTGGGCAGTATATAGCCCACCAGCCTGTTAAGATCCATTTAGCAGGGCACTTGTATGTGGAAGAGACATGAACACCTGTGAAATGTGGAAGCATCTTTGGCCCCATTGATAACCAGAAGAGGAAGATAGTTTAAGCAAGAAAGTAACCATGTGTAATCCACTGTGGATTTGAGCTGTTCCTTCTTTTTTTTTAATTGAAATCTTTATTGGTACATTACATATACACATCATGATAGCACTCCACAATGGGGGTGTGAACCAGTATAAGACACAATTTAATTCTTATTTTTTCCCATAACCCTACCCACCATACCGCCCCCTATATACATAAAATTTGTTTACTTTTTTATTATAATCTCACTATTTCTCCCCCTTCACGCTATTTCACTTTGAGTATTTTCTATTTCACAATATGTAACATACAATTCTAGGACTCATTTACATCTTTATTTTCTCACACCAGAGAACAGATGCAATATGTACCTATCTGTGCCCTATTTATTTCACTTATGAGGATATCCTCAAGGTATGTCCATTTAAGTAGAAATGATTCAAACTTATCATTTTTTATGGCAGAGTAATACTCCATTCTGTAGAAGAACCACAGCTTTTTTATCCAGTCTCCAGTTGATGGACACTTGGGTTTTTTCCAAGATGTAGCAATGACAAACTGAGCTGCTATAAACATGGGTGCACATATGTCACTGTGATATGAGTCTTTTAATTCTTTTATGGATATGCCTAGCAGAGCGATGGCCGGGTCAAATGGGACCTCCAATCCTAGCTTTTTGAGGATTCTCCAAACTGATCTCCACAGACGTTGTATGACTTTACAGTCCCACCAACAGTGGAGAAGGTTCCTTCTCCGCAGCCTCGCCAACATGTGTTACTCGCTAATTCTGAAATGGCAGCCATTCTTTGTGGAGGGAAATCTCAGTGTTGTTTTCATCTGCATCTCTCGAATGACTAGTGATGTTGAGAATTTCTTCATATGCTTCTTAGATGCTCTTCTTCCTCTGAAAAATATCTGTTCATTTCAGATGCCCATTTTTTAATTGGGTCTTTAAATTTGGGTGGGCTGATTTTTTTGAGCTCTTTATATATTCCGGACAGTAGCCCTTTATCTGAGGAACAGCTGGTAAAGATTTTTTTCACACATTGTTGGTTGCCTTTTTGCTCTGTTGGTGGTTTCTTTTGCCGTGCAGAAGCTTTTTAAAAGAATGAGGTCCCATTTGTTGATTTCTTCTGCCAATTCCTGTGCTATGGAGGTTTTGTTCAAGAAGTCTTTCCCTAAGCCAATGTCTTCAAGAGTTTTACCTAACCTATTTTGCAACAGGTTTAGAGTGTCTGTTTTAATATTTAGGTCTCTTATCCACTTTGATTTTAGCTTGGTACATAGTGAAAGATTTAGATCTAGTTTTAGTCTTTGGCAAATTAAAGCCCAGTTTTTCCAGCACCATTTGTTAAAGAGGCTATCTTTCCTCCATTGAGGATTTTTGGCTCCTTTGTCAATGATGAGGTGGCTCAGTGTATCTGGAGTAGTTTCTGGATCTTCTAGTCTACTCCATTGATCCTCGGGTCTGTTACTTTGCCAGTACCATGCAGTATTTATCACGGTGGCTTTATAGCATAGTTTCAGGTTCAGAGTTGTAATACACCCTACCACGTCCCTGTTGCTTAGAGTTGCTTTTGCTATTCTAGGTCTTTTGTGGTTCCAGATGAAAGTTTGGATTGTTTTCTCTAGATCTGTGAAGTATGCTGTTGGGATTTCAATCAGGATTGCGTTGAATCTGTGTAGTACTTTTGGGGGTATAGCCATTTTGACAATATTGGTTCTTCCTACCCAGGAGCAAGGTATGGCTTTCCATTTTTTGATATCATCTTCTGTCTCTTTTTTCAGAGTGCTATAGTTTTCAAAGTAGAGGTCTTTCACCTCCTTTGTTAGATTGATTCCTAGATATTTTTTTTGGGGGGGTGCTATTGTGAAAGGGACTGACTCCCCAATTTCTATCTCAGTGGGTCTACTGTTTGTGTATACAAAGGCTATTGATTTTTGAACGTTGACCTTGTAACCAGCTAGAACGGTTACAATTGGCGATTGTAATGGCTAAAATTGGCGATTAGGTCCAGCAGTTTTTTAATTGAGTTTTTAGGATCCTCATGTCATCAGCAAATAATGACAAATTAACTTCTTCTTTTCCAGTCTTTATTCCTTTTATTTCTTTCTCTTGCCTAATTGCTACGGCTAATATTTCAAGAACTATATTGAACAGAAGTGGTGAGAGAGGACATTCTTGTCTTGTTCCTGATCTCAATGTGAAAGGTTTCAATTTTTGACCATTTAGTATGATACTGGCTGAAGGTTTCTTGTAGATAGCTTTTATTAACTTGAGATAGAGATCATCTATTCTGATCTTCTGTAGGGTTTTGAACATAAATGGGTGTTGTATTTTGTCAAACGCTTTTTCTGCATCAGTTGAGATGACCTATGGTTTTTGTCCTTGAGCCTGTTAATATAGTGTATAACATTTATTGATTTATGTATGTTGAACCATCCTTGCATCCTGGGATGAATCCAACTTGGTCAGGGTGTATAATCTTTTTGATAATTCTCTGTATTCTGTTTGCCAGAATCTTATTGAGGATTTTTGCATCGATGTTCATTAGGGATATTGGCCTGTAGTTCTCTTTTTTGGTTGGGTCTTTCTCTGCTTTTGGAATCAGGGTAATGGTTGCTTCCAGGAATGAGTTTGGGAGTACTGCTTCCCTTTCAATTTCATTGAAGATATTCAGAAGTAGAGGCACTAACTCTTCTTTAAAAGTTTTATAGAATTCAGCAGTAAAACCATCAGGTCCAGGGCTTTTCTTTGTTGGCAAGTTTTTAATTACATGTTCAATTTCACAGATTGTTGTTGGGGTATTTAACATTTCTATATCTTCCTTATTCAGCTTTGGGAGTTCATATATGTCTAGAAATCTATCCATTTCTTCTAGATTTTCCATTTTATTAAATTATAAATTTTCAAAGTAGGTGTTTATTATCCTCTGGACTTCCTCTGGATCGGTAGTAATTTCTCCGTTCTCATTCCTAATAGCATAGATATGAGCCTTTTCCTTCCTTTGTTTAATGAGGTTGGCTAAGGGTCTATCAATTGTGTTTATCCTCTCAAAGAACCAACTTTTCAATTAATTTATTTTTTGAGCCATTCTCTTGGTTTCTATTGCATTAATTTCTGCCCTGATCCTTGTAATTTCTTGCCTTGTGTGAGCTTTGGGTTTGTCTTGCTCTTCTCTTTCTAGTCACTTGAGGATCAGCATTAAATTGTTTATTTGAGCTTGCTCCGTTTTCTGGATGTAGGCCTTCACTGCTATGAATTTTCCTCATAGAACTGCTTTTGTAGTGTACCATAAATTTCTGTATGTTGTATTGGGGTTATTGTTTAGTTATAAGAACTGCTCGATTTCTTCTCTAATTTTTTCTGTGACCCATTGGTTGGTCAGCAGAGTGTTGTTCAGTTTCATTGTGTTTGTGAGGATCCTGGGCTTTCCTTTGCTATTCAGCTCCAATTTTAGGGCACTGTACTCTGATGGAATACAAGGGATAAGTTCAGTCCCTTTATATTTGCTTAAACCTGTTCTGTGAATGAGCACATGGTCTATTTTGGAGAATGATCCATGAGCAGCTGAGAAGAATGTAAATTCTGACTTTGTGGGTGAAATACTCTGTAGGCATCTATTAAGTCCATTTGCTGAAGAGTCTGGTTGAGCTCAAGGATTTTCTTCTTGACTTTTTGTCCAGTCGATCTGTTTCTTTGTGAGAGTAGGGTATTGAAGTCCCTTACTATTATTGTGTTGGAATTTATCTGGTTTTTCAAGTCCGTTAATGTTTGTTTTATATAGTTGGGTACATTAGAATTTGGAGCATAGATATTTAAGATTGTGATTTCTTTCTCTTGGATTTTTCCCGAAACTAAAAGATAGTGTCCATCTTTATCTGTCTGTATCAGTTGTGGCTTGAAGTCTATTCTGTCTGCAAATCAAATCGCCACTCCTGCTTTCTTGCTGTTTCCTGTCGCATGGAGTATTGTTTTCCATCTCTTTCCTTTTAGTCCACGGGTTTCTTTCTGAATTAGGTGTGTTTCTTGCATGCAGCAGATTGTAGGATCTTGTTTCTTGATCCACTTTGCCAGTCTGTATCTCTTAATTGGTGAGTTGAGTCCATTGATATTAATGGTTATGACTGATATAGGCAAATTTAGTGCTGCCATGTTTTCCTGTTCTTGGCTGTGTTATTCTACTTTTGCCCTTTTCCCATCAGTTTCTTGTTTGTTCCCATGGGTTGACTTGGTTAGGTCTCATGGATTTGTAACTTTCCTTATTTTTCTCCACGATATTCTTTAGAATGTTTTGGAGCACCGGTTTTGTATTTGTTAGGTTTTTTATGTGTTCTTTGTCATGGGAGTATCTTATTTCCCCATCAATTTTGAAGTATAGTTTGGCAGGATACATGAGTCTGGGTTGGAAGTTGTTTTCCTTTAGGGCTTGGAAGACTTCACTCCAGGCTCTTCTTGCATTGAGTGTTTAAGTTGAGAAGTCCGCTGTGATCCTGACGGGCTTCCCTTGGAATGTAACTGTTTTCTTTTCTCTGGCTGCTTTCAGTATTTCATTCTTTTTTTGGACATCTGGGACTTTTAGATTTATATTCCTAGGTGTAGATTTTTTTCTTGTCATGGGCATCTGGAGTTCTGTATGCTTTGTATATTTTTATGTCCAGTTCTTTTCCTTTTCCTGTGAAGTTTTTTGCCATTGTCTCTGTGAATAGTTTTTTGATGTCTTTAGCATTGTCTCCTGCTTTCTCAGTGACTCCAGTCAATCTTATGTTATTCTTCTTTGAATCATCTAGGAGCTATTGGATTGATTTTTCACTATCGCTTGCTTTTTTCCATAGATTATGCCTTTCCAGTTCATTGGTTGAGATCCTGTCTTCTAGGTCTGAAATTCAGTCTTCTGCCAAATTCATTTTTTCGCGCAAACTTTCACTTTCTTAATTTCCTGGATTTTTGCTTGTAGGTGTTTAAAAGGTTCCATTGCTTTTGCTCTCTTGGATTCAATCAACTCGATGATTTCCTCTAGCTTTATTGATCATCGTGTTGACTGTGTCCAATATCTCTGCTTTCATCTCAGAGATCAGTTCTGATTTCCATTTTACTAGCTTTGCTTTGATTACCATTTCTGAGGACCCTGGCGACCGGCCTTCAAACTTCTCTATTTCCCTTCTCCCTGTGTTACCTTGAGGTGAGGATCTTTGTATGTGAGACTTTGAGTGTTCCTCACCTCTGAGTTTCTGTCGTTGCTGTTGTTTTTGGCTTTGTACCTGCCCTGTTTTCTGGCAATGTTTGTTGCAAGTCTCTTTCCTCCTAATAGTTAGGAACCTTAAAATATCAGTGTTTCCTGGGTTGTTCTTTTCAGTCTGTATTGGGACCTAAAGAAAAACCCCTAGTTCTGGCACACCATATGAGCCACTCAGTCAATACAGTCAGAACACCTTCTCCCATCTGCTTTAGAGGCAGGAAGGCTCTGGCTCCTGCACTGCTACCATGGCACTGCCTGAGGTTCCAGTGGGCCTCCCTGCTCACCAATATAGAGTCCAGGGCTCTCTTATGCTGTCGGCCTGGAGGCCAGTAGGCTGCAGGCCCTGTCCAGCTGCAGTGGTACTGGCTGATGTTCCAACAGGCCTGCCTACTTACCATTACATAGTCCCTGGATGTGTGTCTGCAGTTGACATGGAGAATGTCAGACTCTGGCCTTCCTTGACTGCGATGGCGTGGGCTGCCGCTTCCCCGGCTCTGCCCTCTGTTATACTCAGTCCCATGGCACTCTTCTGGCTTGGGCTTGGAGGCCAGCAGGCTCCAACCCTGGCGCGACTGCAGTGGAGCCAAACACCACCTCCACAGCGCTATCCGCAGTTATAGTCAGGCCCTGGGCGCTCTTCCGGTGTGGACTTGGAGGCCAGCAAGCTCCAACCCTGGCATGGATGCAATGGCGCCAAACGCTGCCTCTGCGGCGCTGCCTGCTGCAATACTCAGTACCTGGGTGCTCTTCCGGCATGGGCCTGTAGGCCAGCAAGCTCCAACCCCTGTTCCTTTTTTTTAAAAACTTGAGATCAGGGCAAACTTTTGGGTTGACTTAAAATGATGATAGAGATGGGAAGAGGACACTGTAGGAAAAGGGAATAAATTGATGGGACAAGGTTCTGGAGGAACTGCTCGGGGTAGGGAGAGGTGTCAGGGATACCCCTTGGCAACGGTCTCTTCTCTGTCCCAGCAATATCTTCTAGGCTGCTGGTTGTGAGCAGTAAGAAGAGAGGCCAGCACCAGTGGGATGCCCAGAGAGGACAGGGCCAGCTTGCTGTCTTTGTTGGTGTTTGTGTTCACTTACTGCCAGCCTCTACCACTCATTTATGAGATGCTACTAAACTGAGTTTTGGAATTTTGAGTGTCTCCATATTTGCGACCCTTTGCAGTTTTATTTTAGAAACAGGCAGAGTGCTTCCCTGGTAGCAAGCCAGTCTGTGTCCCATCAGCAGTGTGAGTGGTCCTGGGTCTCTGGGTTTTCACGGGTATTCTTTCCTGTAACCATTCTGCTGGTCGGGCCTGGTGGCTAAATGGCTTTTTGCATCCCTGTGGGCCAGAGATGTGGAGCATCGTCCACATGCTTCTTTGTTATCTGCATATTTTTAGTGAAGTATCTGCTCATGTCTTTGACAATTTTTTAGTTCAGGTTTTTTTCTTTTTTAAACTACTTTGAATTGTGGGATTTCTTTATACTAGATACCATCTCTTTGTTGGGGATATGATTTGCAGATTCCTTCTGTCAGTCTGTAGTTTGTCCTTTCATCCTCACAGGGACTTTCCATACAAGCATTTTTAATTTTTGATGAGGTGCAATTTGTCATTTTTAATGTTTGTGGGTCAAGCTTTAGTGCTGAGTCTGAAGACTATGCCTAGAGCAAAATTTTTCTTTTCCCCTCCTTTTTCTTCTTCCCCTTTCCCTTTTTGTTCCTCTTCTTTTATAGTTTTAGTACAAGTCTATTGTCTGTTTTGAGCAATTTTTTTTTAATTTCAGCCATCTCTCTATTTAGGGTTCGTTTTCAGCATTTCTGTAACATGAATTTACTATGAGCTACATGAAGTTACTGTCAGTCAAAACATATACACATAAATAATATGTGATCTGAACAGATATACAGTATTCAGGTATGAAGCAAAAGTGAGTGTTTATCCACATACAGGAGCTTCAAATCTATCTGATCTCAACCTGTGTAAGTTTCTAAGGATGAGGGGAAGTGATTTGAGTTATCAAGACTTCTATGGTCCTGTTAAATACTAGAACGTGTAAACATCGGTGTGAGACCATGTAAACAAGAGTTCTGGGGTATTTTATTTTTTAAAAGATTTCTTATTTTTTTAAAGACAGTTGTAAAAGGTTTACTGCAAAATCTACCCCTCTAAGCCTTCAGAGCAGGAACAAAAGTGTTCAAAGTGTGGTTACTATGGTCTATAGTTTTTTTAAACAGTATTTATAGAAAGAGTTTACAAGTTGTTGCAAATTTAATGCAAGTTAGCTTCGAGTCTTCACTTCCCACATACTTGATTTAGTTTTGTTTCCTTTGCATATTTGCCTTTCTACTTTAGGATTGTATTTTTATCTACCAGCTAGGTGTGATAGGGCACTAGTGTAATCCCGAGTGCAAGGCTAGCTGGGGCTATATAGTGAGATCAAGACTAGCCTGAGCTAAATAGTGAGACCCTGTCTTAAAAACTAAAACAAATAAAGAATATTCAAAATGTACAGAAATAAAAATGCAGTATTTTGGAATTAGTTGAGGTCAGTACAACTTGACTCTTTGGAATTGGTGTAGCTAAATGAATGAAAACATGTAGTGGGAAAGGTCTATTATTTGACTTAACAAGACTTAAGGATGCTTGGATTTGCTCTGCTACACATTAGTTCCTACACAAAAAGTCAAGTGCAACATCAAATCCAAAGCCAGCGGGGTGGAGAGGGGATGAGAGTTCAGTTCCCAAGAGAATAACAATAATTTAATAATGTAAAACTTTACCTGGGGGATACCAGCATTAAATTAGTATAGTCCTGCTGAAACTACACTGAGAATGCACAGTAACACCTGGTAGTTCCTTCTTATGTATATATAGTCATAGAAGCTTTTTATATTACATCTTATGACTGTAAAGATTTAATGAACCAAATAAAAACTGAATCTTCATTCTGCATTCCCATCCTTTATTTCTAGATAAATTCTATTCTTGTTTTCAAGGTAGAGTTAGGTGTTCATATGTCTTCAAGGAAATTAGGTATGAATTCTGGATGCTATCCCTCTTTGTTTACAAAACTTCCACAGAGTTAAAATTGCTATTCATCATCCTTAACATCCCTTAATACCTCCTGCAGATCAAACAGATTTGGAATTCTCAGTATTTCTGTGTCAGTGAAATAAATGTGAAATTAGTAAATTTGATAGAGACCTGATTTTTCCTTGTCACACTGGACTTCAGGTTGCCATTTGGGTTGAGTTTAGAAAGTGGAGAAGTAGAAATGTCTCCTGACTCTAACAGTACAATGTGGAGGAGAGATAAAAGCTCAAGGAGGTTGGCTGTGGAGTGCAGGGCACTGCTTCTTGCCTTGGTGGTGGCAGTAGTTGGACTGGGGGCAACAGAAGTGTTCTGGAAGAAGATACTTGAAAGTGGCGCAATAGTTGTCTGATTTGAATAAAATCTATGTCAATAAGAACTGTACCAGCCCCAGCCCAGCTGCCATCGTTCTGCCCTTGTCTGTTTCCTTGGCACTTGGCACATCTTGCTGGAGGCTAGGTGTAGAGATAGGCTGGTTTTGGACAGGCACAGGCAAAGTAGCAGTTTTAGATAATTTTTGTGTAAGTGTAACTCAAGTCAAAGTTCTTTTTTTTTTCTTTTCTTGCTATGTATATCTAGCAGCACCAGCACATTTGTGGAAAGGACTGTCCTTCCTCCGCTGACTTGCTTGTTGAAGCCATTGAGGGGACATTTGCAAGTTTGCACATGCTGTCTTTCCCAGCACCTCAGTCCAATTCCTGAGGCTCTCTAGTGAGTCTTCAAATCAGGTAGTGATTCCTTTTGTTCTGTTCGTTTTCAAGATGGTTTCAACTATTCAAAGGACAGTATCTTTGGCACCAATTTTAGAGTGGGCTTGTTGTGTGCCTGCATAGAAGCCTTGAGTCCTCTAATCCATGAACTGCTTTTTTAAAAAAAAAAAACAAAAACAAAAAAAACAAGGTCTCACTTTGTAGTTCAGGCTGGCCCTGAGCTCACTATGTAGCCCAGGCAAGCCTGGAACTCACAGCAGTCCTCTTGCCCCTGCCTTCTAAGTGCTGGGATTACAGGTGTGAGCCACCACACCCAACATTGTGGTATGTGGTTCTAATTGCTGGTGGGAGTAAGTTCTCTCTGAAACTACTGAGCTAAATCCCCAGCCCTCTTCTGCTCTTAATTAGACCTTTAATTTCTTAGATCAATGTTTTTGATAGTCTATATAAATTTTACGTGTTTGTTTTATAACAATAACAATGTGTTCAAATTCTGTTATAGGAATATAGGAAAGTTATTAATATAGTGTTTTAATTTTTTATATTACATCCTCACTAAGCATTTCAGTTTGGTTTTGTGATGTAGGGAGCAGGAAAAGGGGATGGATGTTACTAGAATTTCTGCAGTTAATTTCTAATCTCCTGTGAGCCATAGCAGCACATAGCAAATTAATTACAGATAGAAAAATGAGACTTAGAAAAGGAGCTGAGTTTTAGGTCTTATCAGTACTGCTCTGGGCAGCAGAAAGAAAGACCCCAAGCTTGTTATACTTTTATTTACTACATGAGGAACTTCTGTGATCAGAAGTTTGTCAATCTCCAAGATATCCTCATCTGGTACAGTCTTTCCCTAGAGGATCACAGCATCATTGGGCCATTGAGGTCTTAGCTGTGACTAGAGGCAAAGATGGAGTTACGTTTGGACATGTCATAGCCAGCCCATAGGCAGGAAAACTAGGCCTAATCAGAATTGTAATTGTCAAAGTGTTTCTCCCTGAAATTACTTGGAATTGCTCCCAAATTGTGGGCTTTTTGGCTTTCTAGGGAGCAGGAACAGTGCAGTGTTCTGTGCAAAGGGACATTCCTTTTCCTTCTCTCCATCTTCCTAGATTGCCTCTACTCTAGGGGAGCAAGGATGTGGACAGCCTGGTTGTTGATTTGGGGAGGTTCCAGACCTTCATCTTGGTGTTTGGCATTGGCCATAGCTTTTCACACACCGACTTCATGAAAGCAGGTCATTCCAGTATGCCAGAAGTTTTCATCATAAATCCTGTGAAATAGGCTGTTTGGTTTCCTTTTTCAGTGTGTGTGTGTGTGTGTGTGTGTGTGTGCATGCGTGTGCGTGCTCACACGCGTGCACGGCCAGTTAGCTCTCTGGTTTCCTTTTTTAGTTTGGGTGGGTGTGTGTTTGAGTGTCCAGTTAGCACTGACCCTGGAAAGTGTGTGTGTTTTTGTTTGTGTGCGCATGCGTGCATGTGTCCAGTGAGCACTGACCCTGGAAAGTGAAGTTGTCTTTCTTATTTTTATTTTTCCCCCTTTTGCATTTAACTTCTTGCCTTACCTAAGGGCTTTGCTCTGTTGGGCCTCATCAAGCTGTCACCCTCATTGTCTTTTTCGAGGATATTGTTTAGAATGTTTTGGAGTGCTGATATTTGGAAGTATTTTATTTCCCCATTGATTTTGAAAGATAGATACATCAGTCCAAGTTGGAGATTGTTTTCTTTTAGAACTTGAAATACTTCACTCCTGGCTCTCCTTGACTTGAAGATTAGTGTTAAAAAATGTATTCTGATTCTGATGTGTTTTTAATATTTGCTTGTTTTTTTGTTTGTTTGGTTTCTTGTTTTTTTTGAGACAGGGTCTCGCTTTGTAGTTCAGGCTGGTCCTGAACTCAACCTCAAACATGGCAGCAATCCTCCTGCCTCTGCCTCCGCCTCCCGAGTGCTGGGATTACAGGCATGAGCCACCACACCCGGCACTGTAGTATGTGGTACTGATTGCTGCTGGGCTACTGGGTTTGAGTCTCCACACCCAGTATTGTATGTGGTTACTGGGGGATCAAACTCAGGCCCTTGCACTTGCAAGACAGGCACCGGAACCACTGAGCTAAATCCGCGGCCTCATATTTGCTTATTTTGTTGGGTTTCAGAGATCTTGACTATTATTATATATCTGAGTGATTAATTTTTTTTTTTTTTTTTAGACAGGGTCTCACTTCGTAGTTCAGGTTGGTCCTGAGCTCAGCCACGAACTCACAGCAATCTTCCTGCCTCTGCCTCCCAAGTGCTGGGATTATAGGTGTGAACCACCATACCTGGCATTGTGGTTTGTGGTTCTGATTGCTGGTGAGAGTGAGTCTCCATGCCCGGCATTGTTGTATGTGGTTACCGGGGATCGAACCTAGGCCCTTGAACTTGCAAGGCAGGTGCCGGAACCACTGAGCTAAATCCCCGGCCCTAGGTGAATTTTTTTTTTTATCATAGCTAATTTGAGTCCTATTGCCTCACTTATCTGCGTGTCAAATTCTTTACCTCTGCTTGAGAAGTTTTCTATTATTTCTTTGAACAGCCTTTTTTATGTCATTTGCACGTTTACCTGCTTTTTCATTGATTCATATCAGTCTTATGTTATTCTTTTTATCACCTAGTGGCTGCTGGATCAGTTTTTCATGATCCTTTCCTTACTTGTGTGTGTGTGTGTGTGTGTGTGTGTGTGTGTGTCCGGGTTTGAACTCAGGACCTTGGACTTGTAAAGCAGATATGATGCTACTAGGCTAGATTCCCCAGCCCTCTCTTAACTATTTTGAGGAAATCTCTCTTCATGGTTACTAACCACAGTCTTTTTCTCTACATATGGTATTGTCTTCACATCGCCATATTCTGCTGTGAATGCCTTCAGTGGAGTTTAATCTCCTGGATATGTGCTTCAATGTATTTTATGGATTCCATTTCTCTTCTCCACTGGGCATTCATGACTTCCATCATGATCCTCAGGTCCTCTTTTTTTCTTTCTTTCTTTTTTTTTTTAAAAATCTGTTTCTGTTTTAGAGTCTCTAATCATGTCTTTCAGTTTGTTCACCATCTCTGTAGTTTCTGGGAAATCATTTCTATTTTGAATTTTTCCTAGAGCCTCAGTTCATATCTTTTGTTGCTTCCTGAGATATTATTTTAGGGTGTCCAGGTGGTCATTTATTAGATTTTTCTATCACATTGTCCCCACAATATCCCTTTGGTGAGCTGGAAGTCTGGGCATGGGCCTTATTTATGTGTCTTTTCATTTTGTTGTTGTTGATATTTTTGGTTTAATTCCTGGGTTGATACTTCATACTGTTTACTGTGAGTATCTTTATCACTAGTAGAATCCTTAAGGAATGATTACTAGTGTTTCTAGTGATTCTTATACAATCTTGGTTGCAGTATACCAGGAAAGATAACTCATTAGTTAACAATCATGACATTTTGCCCAAGTAATGCAATCAGCATCGACAATAGCATCAAACAGCTTAGAACAATAAATTGTGATGACTATTGTCTGTCACCTTTAGCCATGTGACAGGATCAAGGATCAGCCCAAATACTGTATAGTAAATAAACCCTTCATGAGTTGGGTGTGGTGGCTCACACCTGTAATCCCAACACTCGGGAGGCAGAGGCAGGAGGATTGCTGTGATTTCAAGGCTGACAGGGGGCTTCATAGTGAGTTCAGGGCCAAACTATAAAGCAATACCCTGTCTCAAAAAACTTTTTAAAAAAGCATAGAGAGATAAGAGATGGAAAAGTTAGAAGTGAGGCTAGAGGGCACAGGAAGGTCATGCAGACTTTGGAACTGGTAAAGACAGGAAAGGATAGAAGGAACAAGAACAGAGGAAACTAACAACAATAAGGAAGTAGAAATGGTATTCACTCTCTTGTAAAGATAAGGAGCATCAAGAGAAGAGAAAGAAAGAAAAGAATTCCCAAGTAAGACAAGAACAGGAACAAGAAAGGATAGAAATGAAGAAGGGAAAGAAACAAAAAGAAAAAACAGGCCCCCTTCAGGATGTGTCTCTACTGTCACAGTAGACAGTGTGGGCAGCAGCATGCAGCTATAAGTCAGTCTCAGTGAGCAAGGGTTAATCCCTTGAGATTTAGTCTGATTTCTGGCTGTGAAGTTCACGTTGAGTTGAACTCTGCAAGTTTCTACTACAAGGTTCAAGCTACCCTTCCCCTGAAGTGAGCCTGGCTTCCAGTGGGAGGTGCTGATCCCACCAATTTACCAACCACTGGAGTCAGGTGGACCTGTATAGCAGAGACTTGCATCACTCTCCCGATGGGCTTCAGTTTTCATGAAGGAGTCTTAGAAAGCCTTCTTTGCTGTTTACCACGGATCTGTCTTCTGGAGCTCATAACAAATACCTTTACAGTACCAGTTACATGTCTTCGTTCTGTTTAGAATATGATTCTGATCCTTTGCTTGTTTTTGTTTTGTGTTAAGTCTGATCATCTGGCAGATGAATTGCAGAACTATAATCTTTAATTTTAAAGTATTTTGATAAGATGAAAGAAAGCATATAATTATGTTACCTTAAAAAAATCTTAACATTTCCCAAACAAAATATCATTACCATTATTGTCCTGAGCTAGTGGTTAAAAAGATTTTTTAAAATTTTTATATAAACACAAGTAATATGTAAACCTTAGTCATCTGGCAGCAGTTTAGGAAGGAAGGATTATCATGGATAAATCTCAGGGCAGTAAAAACAGGGGACAGTGGCTTTCTTTCTGAGTACCAAGTAATCATTGCTTACCCAGAGCCATAGCCCTGCTGATCTAGCAAAGACCCAACGACACAGTATCTTGCAGCAAGAAGTTAAAGCAATGTCTCCAGAGCCACAACTACCTTTCAAAACAAATTGTTTTAAACAAACAGATTGATATAAAAGCTTAGATTCTCATAGCTATACATGCATTTTGATGTTTCTGAAACATGATATATATTTACAGAATATTTCAGTTCTAAGCAGAGCTCTTTTAGTGACATGACCTTTAAATGGCCACTTGGCTCCTGCCTACCAGTTCTGGGCCTACCAGTCTCCCATCCTAGGATGTTGGCTGATCGTCCTCTCTGAGTGGCTTGTTGGGAGGTATCTGGAAGCACAGCACTATTTCCCAATAGCACCTTGTAATGTGAATGTTGTGTATCCAAGGTGGCATTAGCAGCAGAGTATACTTGTGCTACATGGGGCAAAACTGGAGTGAGAACAACTGACCAGAGGACAAGGTCATAGCTGAGTTTAGACTGTGACTAAATCCCCATCTCTTCCATCCCTGGAAACCTCCTGCTTTCTCAGCAATATCTTTAATCTTCACCCAGCCCTTCTTCCCTCCAAACAGCCATTCTGTTCACTGGCAGGAAAGTGTACTCCTCTGCTCTCATCCATGCTACAGGTATGGCCATATGGCCTGCTTGGTGCAGCTTGAGCTTCTTCTAGCCTATATGCCCCCATTGCAGAGAAACCAGACACTGGGGACCATCCACAGGGAGACTGGACATGGCAGTCATGGGCCTTGGTCTTCTAGTTCTGTAACATGGCAGAGAGGGCTGCCACATTAGTCTTTGCAACCTTATCTATGTCTTGTTCTCTTCTTTTCTTGTTTTCTGATATCTTGTTTGTCATCTGGGTCTGCCCAGGTGGATATATACTTTCCTCTCCTCAGGTGAGCAGTGTGCTGAAGGCTAGATAGGCACTGGTCCCACCAGTATTCTGTGGTCTGCAGTTCAATAGCTCAGGCCCCCTCCAAGAGTGGACTTGGTTAGGGGATGGGCTAAATGTGAGAAGTAGAGTGCTCTTGATAGGGCAGAGCAAGAACATACTGGTTTTTGGAAGGCAGTTGTGGCTCTGGAGACATTGTTTTAACTTATTGCAAGTTGCAGAGTCTTTTTGCTAGACCAGCAGGGTGAAAGCCAAGGAGGCACTTGAACCTGGTTTCCAAATAAAAACCACTGTCCCCTGTTTTTACAGCCCTACGATTTATCCATGATAGTCCCCCTTTTCTAAACTGCTGCCAGATGACCAAGATTTAGATAGGGAGAAGACTAGTTTTTATGTTCATATAAAAAGTAAGGCTATTAAGTATTAGGCAACAAGTGAAGTAGGAGGTGTCATAATCCCAGACTTGAAGTTATACAGACCTACAGTGATAAAAACAGTGTGCTGCCGGCATGAAAACAGATGTGAGAATCAGTGAAACAGAGTAAAGAATGCAGAAACAATGCCAAGCGCATTCACCTGTTTGATTTTCGACAGAGAAGCCAACACACTCTGGAGGAGTTTCTTTTTCAGAAATGATTTTGGGAAAAATGGCTGTCCATATGTAGAAGACTGAAAATAGACCCTTATCTCCCACCATGTGCTAAACTAAAACCAGAAGGGTCAAAGCGTTAAATATTAAAAAGAAAAAAACTTGAGCTGGGTATTTAGCTCAGTGGTTCGGCTGCCTGTCTTGCAAGCACAAGGGGCGGAATTCAATCCCCCAGTAACCACATATAATACTGGGCGTGGAGACTCATACCCAGCAGCAATCAGTACCACTACCACAGTGCCATGCGTGATGACTCATGCTTATAATCCCAGTACACGGGAGGCAGAGGCAGGAGGATTGCTGTGATGTGAGTCTGAGGCTGAGCTCAGGGCCAGCCTGAACTATAAAACTACCCTGTCTCAAAAACAAAACAAAACAAAACAAAAACCTGCTGGAAGATAAAATAGGTAAAACTCTTGAAGTCATAGACACTGGCAAGGACTTTTTGAACACAACCCAAAGGACACGGAGTAGTACTGAGAATCAACAAAGAGATCATATCACATTAAAATGTTTCTGTACAGCAAAAGAAACAACCAATGGAGTGAAAAGACAATGTACAGAATGGGGAAAAATAATTTGCTAGCTATTATTCAGAGAATTCATATCTAAAAAATATAAAGAGCTCAAAAAAACTAGATTCCCACAAAAATAAAAGATCCAATGTAAAAAATGGACAAGTGAAATGAATAGACATTTCACAAAAGTACAAGACCAGTAAGTACAGAAAGAGTGCTCAGCATCACTGGCCATTTTAGAAATACAAATTAAAATGACATTAAGATTCCATCTTAGGGTAGAAAGAATGGCTGTCCTTCTATCTTCCCAGAAAAGTTGAAGACATCATATGCATGCCCATGTTTATAGTGGCACAGTTCATAATAGCTGAATCTTAGAAGCAGCCTTTATGTCCATCAGCAGATAAATTGATAAAGAAAATGTATTGTGTACGTGCAGTGGAGTATTCTTCCATAAAGAAAGATAAACCTGAGTTATCTGTAGGAAAATGTGTGTACTTTGTGACAGTAATGTTAAATAAAATAACTCGTACACATAAGCATAAAT
>PVIR01030210.1:0-20468 GCA_004026965.1 Petromus typicus | reverse complement strand
GCAGACAAAGGGGTGGGCTTTAGTTGTGTCCGTGATGCTTTCAAATGGACTCAGCAGTTTTGCTGTCATATATCTACTGTTTAAAGCATAATAACTGTTTATAAGTCTTTCTTCAAAAGAGGTCTTACTAGGAATATGTTATTAGGAATGTTCATGTTTTTGGAAGAGCTTGAAGAGGTTGTTGATATTTCTTCTTTACAGGTTTGGTGGAATTCAGTGGAAGTTGTTACCGTGAGATTTTTTGGCTGATGACTGGCTAGACGTCTCTGCTAGGTCCACATTTCCCACTTGGTGATTCGCTCCACGCAGGCTCTGTGTTTCCAGGGCTGTGATTGTTCACCCAAGTGCCGCTAACTTGTTGGTGACAGTTATTTACAGTAACCTTGCGGTCCCTGGGGAAATCAGTCCTAATGTACCACTGTCAGCGATTTCGGAGTTTGGAGCCTTTAAGTCAAGATCTAATTCTTGGTTTTACTTATTTCCAGCATCATTTTTCTGTTTTCTACCTTATTTCCATCCTCCTCTTTATTTTCCTCCTTCTGCTGCCTGTAGTTTTACTTTGCCCCTTTTGTGTTTGTGTAAGTTGTAAAGTGAGTTTAATTGTATTTTTGAGTTCTTTCTTCTTTATTTATAGACAGAAGTTTTGTCCTCGGTACTGCTTTTGATGCACCTACACATTTTGATATGCTATGATTTCATTTTCATGTGTCTCAAAATACTCTTTATTTTCTTTTGATTTAAGTTTTGACTATTAGTTGACTAAGACTGTGTTAATTTCTACATATTTAGGGGGGTTCTAGGTTCAGTCTGTCTGTCGGTCCACTCCACCAGGTCAGGTCTTCTGACTGCTGTGCCGATCCTCCCGCTGCTCTATTTGTTATTGAAAATGCGATCCGCACTCTCTTACTGTTATTATGAAGCTATTTCTTTTTCACTCTGTAAATATTTGCTTCACGCCCCTACACAGTTTTAAGTGTGTGGGGGAGAGGTGGGTACAGGCGCGCCTGTGTTTGTAGCGGGTAAAGTACGGCCTGAAACGTTGGGAGCGGGCCTGGAAAATGAACTGCTGCCTGTCGTTGGCCCGCAGCCCCCCGAGGGTCCCGCCAGGGGCTGCTGCAGCGCTCCCCCGGGGGACAGCCGGCCCCTGTCTTCAGACCCGCGGAGCCCCGTCTGCGGGCAGCCTTTCCGAGGGCTCCCAACAGCGTGACAGGAGGTTCCACAGAAACGTGCCACGGTCCGCAGCCATTCGGGAGCTCCTCTCCCTGGCTCTGCTTCCAGCGGCGGCCTTAGGCCTGCGCCACAGCCCGAGCCGCCCTGCGCTGGCCCCAGCCGCCCTGCGCCACAGCCCGAGCCGCCCTGCGCTGGCCCCAGCCGCCCTGCGCCGGCGTCTGCAGTCCCTCAGGTCTGAAACAACTGCCCGGCAGGCAATACCTGCCCCCACGTCAAGGGCTGTGACGGGGCGTGGTGCTGCTGGCAGAACGACATTCACATGGAGAAGGGAGCTACAGTTTCTTGAAAATACTATGCCAGTTATTTATGATTAATTAGCTGGTTAGTTATGACTGATGTGGGGCTAAGTAAAATAGCTTCTCACTTATTAGCTACTTTATACATTTAAAAATTTTGTCTTAAAGGATCTCTTGCGTGAAAGGCCAAAGATCTTCTGAGTTAGAACAGTCCTACAACTGGAACTATGGAAACTGTATTTTTCTCAGAATTAATAAAAAATGGAATGGGTGGTCGATTTATTAGACTAGTAATCAAATATTGCCATACACTCCCTACATGAATTACCACTTTCAAAAACATTTGAACAGAAGAAATACAGTGAACATAGTTTAGTTCACTGCTTGTGTTTCAGAAGACACTTCAGCACACCGGGTTGCCTAAGTTAAAGTTATGTGCATACATTAAGAGGGAATGGAATTTTGTTAAAACATTAGGAGCAGTACAGCTGAAATGGGCTGAACCTGCGGGAGGTAACTGAGGCCGAGGAGGTGGGAGGGTGGGGGTGGGGGTGGGCAGGCTCCGGGCCTAGGGAAGGGGCGCTGCCCCGCCCGCGCACAGCCGCCCGCGCAGCTCTCTCCGCTGCCGCGTGGGGGCGTGTTCAGTTGCTAATTAGACTTTGACTTAGTGATACTATTCCCTATAATTAGCAAGAGTCACATATTTCAATTTTTAAATTTGAGACACACATCAAATGTAATTAAAACTCAAGTGTGAAAGAATTTCCAGTTTCAATGAATGCTTTTTAACTATCTTTGCACTAAATATATGGTATAAGGAGAATAAGTAACTGTACATAAGAAACTGTGTATCAGTTCATTTTTCTACATTTTTTTACATTTCAAATTTTAGAAACAATGTTTCTGTAAGAGTAACCTGATCTTTATTTCAAGATCTGATCTTCTGACTAAAGTAAATGAATAAACAATAAAAATAAGTCCCATTATTAATAGATTTAAAGCTTAATTGCATCCTTTCACATACTTTCAGCAGCCTCTCGCTGTCCCCGTCTCAGTGTCCCTCTCTCTTTTTCCCTGTCTCTGTCTCTGACTCTCTTCCTATCCCTTCGTCTAGGAGGCCACGCAGCTGTGCCGCGGAAGGAGCGCGGTCTGCAAGCCTCCGGCTGTAGGACACGAGGCCTGCGACCTCGCGGCTCCTTAGCATCTTGTGTCCCATCGTTATCAAGACAATGGCTGCGCTCACGTGAAGACATGATCACAAGCTTCCAAAGCAAAGAAGTGAGCAACCCCTCCCCCCAAGAGTCTGGTACACAGTTCTCTAAGCGTGACAGACAGAAAACCGCTTCATAACGAGTGTGGGGTAAGGGCTGTGTGTGAGAGCGCGAGAGACAGAGACACAGAGGGAGAGAAAGTGGGTTTTGTTCTTTGTCTAAAGCGCAACCCAAGATTAAATGTATCCTGAAAAGCCCCACAGTTACACAGTTAATTTTGCATAATCCAGAGTGGAGTCATGGTTATATACCTGATAAACAGATTACTGATATTTTTTAAAAATACATGGTATTTTCCAAAAAATGGTTATGTTAAAGGTCTCCAAGCTTATATTTAGAATTTTGCGTCTATTCTGATATTAACTATGCCATTCACATGATGAACAATGACTAAACTTAATGACTTTATTTAACCATTATCCAAATAAACCAGCATATTTTATAATAGAAAAATATTTATCCCATGTAGCTGAAATAAGAATGTTTTAAAAGATTCCGTAAGTCCCAAATTTATAAAGATTTTAAAGGGGCACAATTCAAAGCAGAATCTAAATGCTCAGGAAAACCTTCATTTTAAAGAACCATCACTCTGGATTGGAAGTCTGAAATTCTCCTGTCTCTTTTCCTATCCTTTATTAGTAGCCTCTTCAGTGAGCTCAAATGCTTCACAAAGTACACTTAATAGCAGTCTCAAAATACGGAACTGCCTGAATTAAATTTTTAGATTACAAACACTGAAGACTACAGGAAACGATGAGGCAATGAACCCTGCACAGCTGTGGGACAGTCTAAGGCCAGCGACAGTCCCACTGCCGCCCCGCACAGCTGTGGGACAGTCTAAGGCCAGCGACAGTCCCACTGCCGCCCCGCACAGCTGTGGGACAGTCTAAGGCCAGGGACAGTCCCACTGCCGCCCCGCACAGCTGTGGGACAGTCTAAGGCCAGGGACAGTCCCACTGCCGCCCCGCACAGCTGTGGGACAGTCTAAGGCCAGGGACAGTCCCACTGCCGCCCCGCACAGCTGTGGGACAGTCTAAGGCCAGGGACAGTCCCACTGCTGCCCTGCACAGCTGTGGGACAGTCTAAGACCAGCGACAGTCCCACTGCCGCCACCACCAGCACACTGGACAACACGTGTGCTTGGCTTCTGCGCCCTGGAGAGATGGTCGCGCTCTGAGGGAAAGCCTGCACCCATGTGCAACTGCGAGAATGTGGAATAACCCAAGAGCTGGGTTTTACTTAGCTTTGAATCAAGAGAAACTGTATTTACCCTAAGCGAACTCCGTAATTCCATGTCACGTTAGCGATCTTCAGGTTCGAAAAGAGGAGGCTAAGCAACATGTAATTCTTCTCACAATGATTCTTACGGGCCTCACTGGAATTAATTACTGAAAATTTGTACATGGAGTTAATTTTATGCAATTCAGCACCATCTGTACATGCATTATTTTTGTTCAAAACTATTATAATGTGATATAAAATTGAAAATGTTAGGGAATTTTAAAAAGCTAAAATCTGCATCCTTTTTATGCTACTATTTATACCAGGAAATTATATGCAATAGAATACCTTTCAAAAATAGGGACCTGTAAGATATATTTCAAGAAAAATTAGCCGCACAGATTCAGAAGTTGACGTCCACTTCAGAGCTTACCTGACTTAGATTTCAAGATCTGGCACCGCAGCAAAAACTCCACCCAGTCCCCAGACACCAGAGGCTCACAGAGCTTTATCCAGCTTGCCGAGCCCGTGTTATTTCTGCCCACGTTACCAGGCCCCAGCTCTGCTCCTGTAACACAGGTCTGCAAGAACGAGCTCCCCCCTGTGCACACACACACCAGAGCTCTCTCCCCAGAGCCCAGGAAAAAACTCGTCAAAGCCAAGTCGGAAGAGAAAGAGCGCTTTACCTTCCCACAGGCTGTCTGCCTGGCCCTCATTAGTTCTGCTGTCTAACCCTTTGAGGGCCTGTCCTAATTTATTTTAGGCCTTGGGCATGTGAGACCGTGCTTTGGCTTTTCACGGCAGGTTTAAGTGTGCAGGTGAACCTGGCTGGCGCACAGCCGCCGCACCCAGAACAGATTTATCAGTCAGAGTGTGACCCACAGATTCCCTGACTTGTGATCACCGAGACAGCAGCTGCGGGACCTGTGCCACGTCCTGCCTCTGATCTCGGGTGCCCCGTGGAGGATTAGGTCCATCGGGGAGAGACAGAAACATCCCCCACGAGCCACCAGACTTAAGTCCTGTGCAACAGCCAGGGTGCAAGCTGGGCTGCTGCTGGGCGTGCGCCCCACAGGCTGGCTCCCGCGCCGGGGGGACGAGCGCTGGGTAAATCCACGTAAGAACGGGCTCGACCGCAAGACCCAGCCACGGTGCTTTCCCTACACTAACAGTCTCTTCCCTGACAAAGCCAGAGACGTTTGCAGACAGACAGAAGCGGAAACTCCCAGCCACAAAGAGGCAGCCTGAGAACTCACCCTCAACGTGATCAGTGTAATACTCGGTTTTGATTTTTTAACTTGTTCTTCACACAATGCTTCTTGTCTGTTATGATGTACCTACATTATGTGCCACGGAAGGAGTTGCCAGGGATGACAATGACTGTTACTTCCTTAAAAATGATTGCTTTATATTTCATCACAAAAATTATAGAAGCAATTTTTTAGTGGCAGGGAGTGAAGGCCATGGGAAGAAATACTAAATGACTGGTTCTTGAAATAGTTTATAACCTCTCTGCTATTTATAGGGCTACTGCCTCAGAGAGCCTTTCCCAATATTTTAATTAAATAAATCTTACTCCTAAAAGTGTAAAAGTGATAGCAGAACAAATTCTGGAGCTCTGTCTGTAACTTAGTCCCACAGGCAAAATAAGTCATAGAAACTCTAATGCCACTCTTAGTAAAAGAAAATCACATTGTTTCCGACATTTATTTAACTGACATGTATGGGGAGGAAACTTCACCCAGAAACCTTGTGAGAAGAATGTGGAAACAACTTAAGTCATCTATTTCTCTTTCTTGTGCAGGTAATTTGATCTTTATCTTGCTTCAGAATGGAGTCTGTACCATCTAAACTGAGAGAAAAGGCCAAAAGAGACAAAGTCAGGCTCCGGAGGCCCATTCTCAGTGAGTCCAGCATGGTGCTGTCTACGACTGAATGCTGTTACTGAGCCACGCACGCAAAATTCAACACTGGTTTTGGCATCAGGAGACAAAAGTTCATGAAATATTTAGGCCTTTAAAAAGAACCTACAGTTTCATGAGAAACACTTCGCGTCTTTGTTTTCAGACGGCGCTGCTGGGCCTGTGTCTGAAATGTGAGGATGCTGCGGGCCTTGGCAGCGGGTTTCCGTCGAATGCGGGTTTCCGTTGGATGCGGGTTTCCGTTGGATGCCGTCATGTCGTCGTTTTCAAACCCAAAGGTAACCGAGGAGGCCGCATTGTAGTTTCCAGGTCTTCACATCTACGCTGTTTATCACATCCCTGAGCCAGGGAGGCCACTTGCGGTGCAATCTTAACAAGACGCTCCGAGAAGGCAGGAGTGAGCGCGCTGTGCCTGGAGAGGGCCGGAAGATGGAGAAGCCCCAGGGCTTGTGGGAGCAGAGAACGAGCCCAGGGAGACACAGGCGCCGAGGCCCAGCGGGGCAGAGGCCAGCGGTGCAGCCCGCAGAGTAGGATGGGGCCGACCCGGAGGCTTCCTGGTCCTCCGTGGTCTCCCCGGCATGGGCTGTTTCTTCCCCATGCAAGTGGCTGCATAGAGTGGATGCACAGGAGGGTCAGATGTAGAAGCAGAGCTGGCTGACCTGTGGCCCTGGCAGCTATCTAGCTGCAAAACCCCGGCCCCTCGCAGCCCTGTGGCCAGGCCGTCCCTGAGCAGCAGGACAGAGGGCAGCGTGTGCAGTGCTCTGGACCCAAGGACAGCCAGAGGCTCGTGAGGAAGCCTGTGGGAAGTGGGACCCGGTGAAAACCCAAAAGGCCACTGCCAGGCCCCGGAGGGGACACACCCGCGCCTCTCTCCCCTTCTGCCTCCCTGAGCTTTGCTCTGCCATGCACGCCCACGACGACAGCCTCTCCACCCCCAGCCCTCTGCAGCCACAGCCCACACTGCAGCTCTCCTGCAAGACCACTGTCTCGGCATCTCGTCACAGCTACCGACAGCTGGCCCGCACCCCACGTCGGAGAATTCCCACTGGGCAAAATCTGCCGAGTCCCATGGACACCTTCACCTTCACCAGCAGCCTGCAGCCAGCCTCCCGGTGCCCCGCAGAACCCCACGAACGAGAGGACATGAAATCAACCAAGGTTTGGGAATTAGGGCACAATAAGACACAAGAACAGTGAGTAGGAGGAATTTGTCAAAAATTAAAATTAACTTCCTAAAAGATAAACTATTAGACCAACACAACAAAAATGGGATGATATTTAAAGTGAACTGCTATAAAGGCATAGATGAACTTTATTAAAAGCTTACAAAGAGGGTCAGGTGACAAAGACCTGTGGCCGGGCCATCCCTGAGGAAAATCTTTACCCAAAATAGTAGTGTAAAAGAAAGAATGTCGTCCTACAGCACAACTCACCCTGCAGTGATGTGTACACACAGTCCTAGCAGCACCACCCAGGAGGGCTACATCTGCGAAGCGGCCTGTCTGCCATCAGCACATGAAGGGGTGGAAGAAATGGGGTATCTGCACACATGGGGCACTGCTCTGCCGTAAAGAAGGATAAACTGAGTGACTTGTAGGAAAATACGCACTCTGCAACCATGATGTTAAGTGAAATAAACCTAGCACATAATTTTAAATAACATCCCATTTCTCTTGCGTGAGAAATCCAAAGTATAAATGAATTGAAAAGTAAAATGAAAGATAGATGATAAAACACAGGGAGACAGGTCTTTTGTGAGTTGAAGGAGGAAAAGAGATGGGGAGGAGAAGAAAGGGGTGTGCAAAAAGAACTCCAGTGCAGGATGGACAGTACCTTTTTACCTAAAATCTGTGTAATCACTTTGTACTGAAAACAGATACTAAAGAAAATAAAAATTTAATTAAGAAATCACAGACAGAAAAGAAATATTTAGAGAATTATTCCAGGTAATCAAAGATTACCTGATAATCAGGTAATCAAAGATGCCTGATAAGTGATTTTGGTATTATTTCAAAAAATTATTTTACTTTAAAGAGCATATATAGCCAAGTGTGCAATCTCAGCAATATTATCAGTATATTGATGCTATTTTTAAAAATCAAACTATTTTAAGAAGATCTGTTAAAATTATGAATATATTTAAATATAACCAACAGCAAGAAAGTAAGCCAAATATTTCTCTTTGAAAGTGTGCCTGCCAGAAGTATGTCATATTTGGTGATTTACGTTGTATTATTTATAAGGGGGAGCATTGTACAATTAGACAAAATATTTACAGGGTTAAATATGTAGGTGATCTAGAGACACTTGAATTTAGCTCTAAACTTTCCCAGGTAGAAAGGAAATAATGTTCCTGATAAATTACCCAACTAGACTACTTTAATACATTTCCTCTAACCATTACGTTTGCTGAAAAGAGAAAGAAATATAAAGGCATGAAAAGCAGTTTGCGCACTTAACACTTCTCCAACAGTCAAAAGAATGAAATGAACATGTTTCTTACTTTTGAAAAAATTTCCCCCCAAATTATCCCCTGGCTGTGAAATTCAGAACGCTGTCCTTGCAGAGTCTCCCTCATGGAACTCCTCCCCCTGGAACCGGTGGGAGTGGGAATTTTCATGAATTCCCTTCGTTTTGCCAAAACAGTATCCTCAGAGCAAAGCAAGGGAGCCATGAGCTTCGGGTGCATCTACTCTTGGGGATATCGAAGTAAGGTAGGACAACTGTACTCCAGCTCTTTAAACCTGGCAAAATTTTAGATCTTCTTAGACTTAGTATGTGTGCGGAACGGTAATGTATTCTTTATTTTCTGAAATGTATTTTTTACATTGTGTAAGTGTGTTTCTTCAACCATCCCTGTTAGCCTAGCAGGGATTATGCCCCAGGAGTTGACCAGTCATATCATAACTTAATGGCTATGTTAAGGATTTCTTGGATATCCATTAACTATAATTCGCTATTTAGTTGTGTGAAAAGTATTTACATTTGTAAATATGTAAATATGTGTCCCTGGCACCTTACATCGCTCTGGATTCTTATCTAACAATTAAAGCACAAATAAGAAAGAAAGTAACCCAGCTAACCCCTCTTTTAACCAGAAACCACTTCTCACTCTCCGTAGCATAATTAAGACCCTCACCCATAAACCCTTCCCAGTACCTGGTTTACGTTTCCTAACGTACAATAAATAAAATGTTCGTTGGTTTGTTTATAATGCTGCTGAATAAAGACACTGGGAGCAAAAGTAAAGGTCAGTTAGTGCGATGCGCGGCACAAGCCCAGCGGACAGCCCTGGGACTAGTTAGATGTCATAATTTTTAAATTGCGATTTCTCTGTAATTGACCTTCAGTCGCTGTCAAGCACCCACCACAGCATGCGTGATGTGGATCTTTGCAATCGATCCGTTTCTTTGATTCAAATGTGTGGCCCATCCTGCGGAGCCTCCGCTGGCCCAGACAGCCTCAGAGCTCCGCCGCGGGAGACCGTCACTCCCGCAGCCCGCGAGCCAGGCTCCCCGCGCAGGCCCGAGGGACCACGGCCGCCCCCGCCGCGCTAACTTGGCGCTTCCCTTCTGCGTGTGCTGCCTTTCCTCATGTCTGAAAGGCGGCGTCCATGTTCTTAAAATGCTCTCGATATTAAATCTAAGAACTTTCAGCTTTGCCATATGTTATTTCGTCGGTCGGGATCCACACAGAAAAGGAACTGCTCCTAGTATCTAACACAGAAAGCGGCACTGGCGCCAGGGAGGGCAGCACACACGGTGGAACTGCTGGGCAGCTCCCGAGGGACACGGACGCGCGTCCCAGCCCGACGCCGAGGAGCCAGGGCAGAGCAGGGCGCGGCCCTGGGGCAGCCCGGAGCTCAGGCCCTGGAGCTGGCGCTGCGCACGCAGGGGCCCGGAGACGGTGCAGCGGCGGGACGCCGGCTGGCGCCCTGCCCTCCCGCTCTGCACGCACCGCCGGCCGCGCTCTGCAGGCCACACAGGGACGCCTGCAGCAGGGCACAGGGCCGGAGGAGCTCCGGGGCAGCAGCAAGTGAGCGCGGGCGGGCCAGGGGTCTGCTCCGCCGGTGCCGGGGTCTGCTCCGCGTTCTGGGCCTGTGCAGCACCTCTGTCTGCTCTCCAAAGTCATGCATTAATTTAAAAGAACTCCTGTAGTTCAACATTTTATGTGGTAAAAAGCGCAGATGGGAATGCTGGCATAAATCTTAATGTTTAAGCGTTATGAAAATATTACATCCATTATCTTCTAGGTTCAATTAAATGTTCCCATCTTAGGGCTTGGGTAAAAGTAAACACCCCATAACTGTTCAATATGTACCTTCCTTGGCTGACTTTCTTGGGGTTTTTTTTCCAACTGAGCTTTATGACCACTTTCTATGATTAAAAATAATTAAAGAGAAATAAAAGGAACAAAACACCATAGCAATGAATACACAGAAGGGGTCAAGGCTTTGAGCCTGCAGGCCAGCGTGGCATACTTGTATTCCCAGTGCTCCGGAGGCTGAGGCAGGAGGATCACACTAAATTCAAGGTCAGCCTGGCTATGTAGTGACTTCAAGGTCACCCTAGACTGTATAACAAGACCTCGTCTCAAGGTCTGAAATCAGATTAGAAAGGCAGCCTACCATTTATTCACCTTGGGATGCGGGGTTCATTTCTGAACCGGTGAAGCTTTGGTTTCCTCCTAGTTAAAACGGGAGGATTTGTCTCACAGGATTATTATTATCAATTATTTTTTACCTCTAACAGAGCAGTTAATTTAGCCATCCTTTAATTGCATTCTTAAGTGGATGTCTTTTCATTCACTAATCTTTACTGCCCACGCATTAAGATAACAGAGAATGAGCTCTCAAGTGATATCAACTATTATTACTACTTCAGTAATGACTAAGGCTAAGACCCTTTTCCCAAGAATTTTAAAAG
Organism: Petromus typicus; assembly: GCA_004026965.1. NCBI lineage: Eukaryota > Metazoa > Chordata > Mammalia > Rodentia > Petromuridae > Petromus > Petromus typicus. The sequence continues at coordinate 9,663 of PVIR01030210.1, read as the reverse complement.
GGACTGGACGTGTGTTCAGTTACAACCTAATGCAGAAGTGTGCTCATGAAAAGACATGGATGCAGGAGTGCAGTTCTAGGTGAACATGTTCATGATTAGAGAGCAAAACCCAGCTTCCCACTCAGGCACCGGCAATGTCTGCCTAGGGAAGGAGTTGGTAATGAGTTAGAAAGAGTGGTAGGATTCGAGTGCAGATCGAGGGAATTGTGTGAACAAGGGAACAACGGCAAAGAAAACTCTAATGCTACGAGAAATCCCAGAATTCAAGAAAGTTATGCACGGATGACTACACGTGACCCATCCCATTCAAATTCCAACACCAAGAACACACTTGGCCCCTGCATCTTCCCAGATGGAAACAACTGGCAAGTTTGTTTCCAACACTGTCGCTGTTCATCTTACTTCAAGTTAGTCCAGAATTCCTTTCCCAAAACATCTGCCTTCCAACGCATCAGTCGATAGGAGCCTCGGTGTCAGCACAAAAGCTGTCTTTAATCTGATGCGATCCCAGGCCCTCCGCCTCTTCAGGACACACAGCCTGGTTCACGGCCATTTCCAGCACTGTGGAGAGCCCAAGGCTCTGGGACCTGACTCCTCTATTTTTTCAAAATACCATGTGAGATATTTTTATTGATACACTGGAAGGAAGGGTAGAAAAAGAATAACGGATGATATTCTCACAAGCCGCAGTGGAAGTGTTCTTCCTTTCATCTTTGAATGGCCGAGCTGGAGCTGTCTCTACAGACCAACACCATAGGCGGCAGTGAGTTGGGGGATCCAAGGCAAGAGGGCTGCGCTTAAGGAAGCGTAAAACAAGCCTGCACCCGCGGATCACAGTCATCACGTGTATCTCACAAGGGATTCGACATCCTGACACTGAATTCATCCTTGTCCATCTCTTTCACTAGATTACAGTCTTCGGGAAAATTGGAAACTGTGTCACACGCTAACTTTTGTTTGTTTCCTGGCTTCGAGCGCTTCATTCACGCCTACCACAACTGGGTCTTAGGCAGTGTTTGATAAAGACATAAAGGGGATATTAGATGTATTTTAATTCCTGTGCATTTTCTTTATTGTTTATTGACTTTACTACAGTTTAATGATCTTTTTAGGTATACTTTTATTAAAATACTAAAATGTTTCTGGGAGGTGGGACACCGATTAAACAGCGACATCTCTGACACACACAGTGAGGCCAGTTAGAAGCCGGTGTTGGTGCTGGAAGGACCACGGAGTCTCCACGGGCCCGGGGAAAGCGGGCAGGCCGGCTTTCTCTAGACCTAGTTTCCACATCTTAGTCGGTCTACACAACTGGAAAAGCAACCTCTAACAGAAAGGCTGACCTTTCCCTTATGATATTTAAGATAATTTGATAAAATCCTTAGGTGTCATATTTCCCAAAGGAAAAGATGTCAATTTACTAAACGATAAGAGTCACAATAATAATTTGATATATGAATGAGATACTACAAACCAAAGGAAACCCCCACCAAAAAATATCTAAAACGTAAAGAAACATGGAAAAAGATATAGACAGAAAAAGAAGGCTGTGTTACTTCTGGAAAAATCTGAGAACTGAAAAAAATATAAGAACAGGACATAAACATGAGAGCAAAGAGGGAATGCAGAGGCAGTATGAGGACTGGCAGGGTGAGGCGCAGAGCGAGGGCGCACCGCAGGGAGGAGAGCCCTCGTGACGAGGCAGAGCAGGACAGCAGTGCCGAGCAAGTCGAGGGCAGGAAGCAAAGATGTCAGACAAACTGTTTCCATGGTTAACAAAAGTGTGTCCACATGATTAAGACTGGAGGGAAACCGTAATCCAGCAGTAGGGTGGGCAGAGGGTCACAGATGGCACTCAGCCTGCACAAGTCAACTGTTCAGTCAAAGATGGGAATGAATTCCCAGTAAAATGTACGCAGAGAAAGGAGAGGGAAAACAATTGTGGCTAATATACTATTTTCCACAAAATGTTAGTTTGACAAAAAAGCAATTTTCAATTTTTTTTAATTTTTTTTTTTTTTTTTTTTTTGAGACAGGATCTCGCTTTGTGGTTCAGGCTGGCCCTGAGCTCAGCCTCCAACTCACATCACGGCAATCCTCCTGCCTCTGCCTCCCGAGTGCTGGGATTACAGGCATGAGCCACCACGCCCGGCACTGTGGTATGTGGTACTGGTTGCTGCTGGCGTGAGTCTCCACGCCCAGCATTGTTGCATGTGGTTAACCAGGGATCGAACCCGGGTCCTTGCGCTTGCAAGACAGGCACCGGAATCACACAGCTAACTCCCCAGCCCCCAATTTTCAATTTTTAAACAAATCACCAGCAAATATCAAAATAACAAATTTAAAGTCTCATTTCAGAAATTATTATATGAATTACCTGTGTGTTTAATTATGAAGAGGTCTGGTGTGCCCTCTTCTTTCATTTAGATACATAGCTTACATAAAAGTGTTTTATAGATAATAGCTAAGATTTAAAAAAATTGTGAATACTCTGAGTAGAATAGGCAACCTGTGTAGTTCTCAGGTATTCAAAGACTTGAAAATCCTGTGGCTATAGTCAAGGGTGATGCCCGTGTTCCTTTGCTCTGTGGCTGCTCTTCATCTGGGAAAGAACAGGCTGCATAAACTCACTGAACTTCTAGAGTATGGCATGATAGCACAGGGTCTCCTATGGTCAATTCAAAAAGCACTTTAAGTTTGAGCAGAGCATGTACAAAAATGAAAGTGTGACCTATTTTACAGCTGTTATATCTTCCTGGGTCCTAAACAGTTTGCATGATTTCTACTTTCTAGTCTTATATATGTACTTGGAACTGGAGGAAGCCAGCTGCTAACTTCCCAGAGCAGAGGAGAAATATGGCCTCTGCGGTCAACTCTTTCATCATCGTAGCCACTAGAAGCCATTGCTGGGTCCTGGCCAGAACTGCTGACCTTTCCCGAGGTGGCAGTGTAGGGAGGGTGGTGGTCAGCAGAATTTCAAGTGTAAGGCAGCCACTTGACTGGCACAGGACTGAGACATCAGGGAGAAAATCCACGATCACTGCTACTATTATTTTGATAGAAAAATGTGTAAGCATGGATGAAACAGAGTTTAGGTTCTCACTAGTCTGAAATATTGGAAATCGGGACCTCATGCCCAGCCCAAGTCAGCTGATACAAATATTCATTTTAACAAGCTTGCCAGCCAATCACTGTCTGCACTAAAATTTGAGAAGCACTGTTTTAACTCATCTCTGCATTTAGAATCATTGCTTAATAAAATCATTCATTTTACTACAGTAAAGATAAAAAAGTTTCCCTTGATCCTTGTTCAAAATATCTGCTAAGCAGAATACCACAGTGCCACGTAGGCTAGACATGAGATACTGCACAAACACAACCCAGGTATTCCCCTCAGGTTACCCCCTGTCCCTGCCCTTGTCCTCACCAACACTTACTCATCAAACGACCGATTCAAAAGCATCTCTACAGCTCGTCCTGCACCCCATTCCCAGCGTGGGTTACACGTGGCACTCACAGGGATTCTCTACGGTGCTGTCGGAAGACAGTGCAAAAACCCATTAGTTTACGGGGTCTACATAAAGTTTTCACTGTGTATGGTTTTATATAAGTACACAGAAAGCCATACATAAATAAGAAAGTGTGATTATATAAGTTATGAAAATACCCCTTGAATAAAAATAGAATTAAAAATACTATAATTTGCACCTGCATGTTCAGACATGCAAATCAAAGCAAGTTCATGTATATTGAGCAAATCATGGCTGAAACTAACTTGTTCATCTACTAGTGTCTGTAAATGAAGCATTTTGATTAACAAATAAAAATATTTTTACTTGATGAATTACAATTTATTTAGATGTTTTTCAGATGCAAAATTAATGAAAAATCTTGCTCCATGGTGCATGGTTATACAAATACTACAGAATGTTCCTGAAAAAAGAGGTAATTACACATGGCCACTGAATGAAGTAAACTGACTCATATTTTGCTCCTTTCAAAGGCAGGCCATATTAGCATCTCCTTACTGTTGTCATTTCCAATAATGACAATGTCAATCTAGGTGATGATATAAATAAAATGCTAGAATTAATTAGCCTGAAATAATCATGCAAAAGTCAGAAGATCTAAATAGGTATTAGAAAATTAGGAATCTTGAATATTAATCTGGCAGAAAGGTGATTGCAGCCTAGTAGACTAATTACTAACATATATCACTGATTCGCTGAGCATGCCCACTGAAGGGGCACCCATGGAGTCTCAGTTATTTCATGAGGAGATTTAGGTAATGTTTCTTACAAATTTCAATACATGCTAAACCTAAGAAGAAAAACATGAATTTCAGTTGGTAGGAGAACTGTTATTTCAAGAAAGGAATCCCAAGAAACCCCCACTCTGCACTCTGGAATCGCCTTTCCTGAAAAATCTGTTGCGATATTGTTTTAGTCCAAGCTCTCAGAGATAAATGATGATCTTACTGAAGAGTTAGGAAGTCACAGAATTCTATAGAGGATTGTTTTGTTCTCCAGAGAATTCTTGCAGCGCTCACACATCCTGTAGGTGCTCAATATACATTTGTTGGAATTTAGTATTATTGACTAGTTCCTAATAAGACTGTACACCCCTAAATAACAATTTAGAACTTAACAAGGACAACTCCATTTTCTTAGTCAGGTAGTTGAAACCTTATCGATTTTTTAGATTCCTTTGAAAAGATACATTGCTGAAACTATCCTTTACACATAAACACCACTTAATGGAAAATATTATAAAGAGGAACACTCCCAGTAATTTATGAATAGATATTATACAGGGTTTTCACTCTGTATCTGATTAAAGGTTAATTAATATTTATATTAAACCCTGTGAAAACATTGATTAGATGAGTGATTGAAAAAGTAATTGTCCAAATGCACTAGAAATTTCTACACACATAAAATTCCTAAAAGTTGTCAAAAGGTAAATGAGGTAGCTCTTCTAATGCATCAGTTTACAAGTCATTGCAAGGGACAAAAGCTAACATGTAAAATGACCACTGTTATTCTTACAAGAAAATAATGACAAACAAACTTGAGGTGAGTAGGACAAACAGCAAAGTAAAGATACGAGACTAGAAGCACTTGAGAATTTAAGAGGCCCTAAAGGTGGCATTTTGACAGTAACAGGAAAAATATCCAACAGGTGATATGGTCTATCTACTTATATAAAGAAATATACATTATCAAATATGTTACTAATAACTAAAGGAGTAATATATAAAGCAAACAAGTTAAGTATAAATCACTATAATTAATCAAACATTGATGTAAAAATAATTCATAGTTGGAGATACTTTCCTAAGGCAGGCCTGAAGAACAAAGCCATTACATATTTTGCAAATCTGACTCTCAAAAATGTATAACCAAATCATGATAAAAATAGAAGAACAATATTTCAAAGCAGTGTATTATGGGAAAATACTAGTGATACATTTTTATATAACTTATTATACCAAATATAAATATTTGACATAAATAGGAAAATAAAGAAAGTGCAACAGAGAAAGAATGAGCAATGTGTAACAGCAGAGGATTCACTGAGGAAGAGATAATAATGTCCAGAACAGAATATATAGTATAGAATAATGATGTAAACTTGGCACAATGACGCAATGAAGATATCCTGCTGCCACTGCAGTGACTCCATCTTGAAGCCCCGCCTCCATTCTGTTATTTGCTCTCTGGCCGAAGTAAAACCACGGTGAACCTTGTCCTTCTTTTGTCTCCTTAGTAAACACCAGCCCATAAGTCCTAATCATTTCCTGAGTCCCAGTACACCTTGCACCGACCTTGTTACACTTTACCCCGACCTCGTTCCTGTCTCCTGACCTTGTCCTATCTCCTGTGTTCCGGCTTGAGAAAGAGATGAGGTCATAAATCACGTGAAAAGCAAGGTGGGGGAGGGGAACCTATGTAATCTGCCAATACCATAAAAAAGACAAGCCTGCCCCATTTCAAGGTCTCTGACTTTGCTCAGCAGACCCACAGCATGCTGTGTCAATGAAGTGCCTTTGTACTTGCATACAAGTTTAGACTTATTTAGGGGTGGAGATTTCTGGACCCAACACCACCACAAATAATAAACGGCTAATTCCTAAAGAGATCCATGAAGGAATTGGTAATTAAGGAAGTGGGTTCATATATTAAATAAATACTTCTTTCAAGTGAATGAATACATATCAAACAGTTCAACTCATATATATTTATATATCTGATAAACATCAAAATCTTGGGAATTTTTATTATCTGATTCCCTCCGAAAGAAAACTGAGAAGAAAGGATGATGGGTGAGCTAGATCAACTTTGTCTTACCAAATGGGCTTTTTTTTTTTTTTTGCTAATTTTCACACCTGAAAACAAATGATTCTCTCGCTAAGTCTCCGAAAATCACAGCCTACACTGAACAAACCCCTTCACCTTGCACCAGGGACCAAACTCAAGACCTTGCCCTTGCCAGGCAGGCGCAGCGCCCCGAGACACATCCCCCGCTTCACTGAGCGAATGTGCACCTTCTCGCTATGAACAGAACTGTCCGCTGTTCAAGAAAATCTACTGATTTGACATGACGAGACCCTCAAATGCAAAAGTTTCTGTAACATTTTTCAAATACTGAAAACAGCATGTAGGAGTCGACAAGTTTTGTTTTTGATGCTGTTTTTGTTTGTTCCCTCCTAGGGATTGGACCGTGGGCCTCGTACATGCTAAAGACCTGTGCCACTGGGCTCTGCTGTGCCAGGGTTCTGGGAACCAACGTCCTACAAGTCACACCAGTGTGTTCCCCGAGTGGTGCGTCCGGATAGCACTGGAGCTGAAAGTGTCAACAGAACGCAAAACAAATGTCTTGAGTAGTCTCTCATAAAAATCACTGGATATGAATCGGAATTTATGTCCCTATCTGCTGCTGGTGGTGATGAAATAATTATATAATAACAGCAACAAGTCAGTATGATTGAGACCACGCTTTATGTTCTCACCAACCATTTATGTTCCTTTTTCTGTCTCTGGGCCACTTGTGTTATGATATGCATTTCTTGACATATTTCTTAAAATTGAACAGTGGTCACAGCAAACAAAAGCAGCAGCCTTCCCAACTATTTACCATGTTGGAATTAGTTTGAATGTCAGTGTAATCAGAATAACCCGGAAGAACTGTGAAGATGCAGCTGTTAAGGCCACATCACCAGTTTCTGATTCTGCAGGTAAGGAGAGGATTCTGATGCTCCACTGCAAGGATCACTATCGGGCCCCACAGTCTTACAGGGCTGCACACAGGAAAGCAAAACCCCACTTCTCAGACCCCTCACAGCTGACTGGAGATCTGGATGTGAGTCGCTTTGCACCTGCGCTGAACAGCTGGCTGTGACCAATGAGAGGCCGCAGCAGTAGAACAGCCTGACTTCTGCTTCCGGCTCCCCGGAGCACAGCTTCCTCCATGAGACCCTCCCAGAGGCCTCCCAAGCTCCTCTGCGGTAATCCCTGCTCCATGCAGCCCTCACACTTACCTCATAAGTACATAATTGCCTTTGTGTTTAAAGGCCGAATTGGTTTTTGTTTTCTGCAGTGAATCTTTGGTGAGGAGTTCCGGGGTGGAGCTCTGGCCCTTGTGCTTGCCAGGTAGGCACCGTACCACTTGAGCTGAATTTCTGGCTCTGTAGTGACTCGACCTAGCAGAGGATGTGATGAGGAAAATGTTGGATGTCAGGTTTCATTTTTGAGCGATTCCTGTGAAACCATGAACAAATTGCACCTAGTTTCAATAAATCCACTGCCTGAAACTAAAACTAGTTTGCCATATAATCTAATATAAATGTTGAGACATTTGAAACAAGGGGAATTTCCCTGAAACTAAGTATTCTCGTTTGGCAGCTCATTTCTTGTAATGGAATCGGTGCTAATCCTCAAATGGTAATATGTTAAAGCTCAAAGGAAGCATGGAGCTTGTGTAGTCCACCACCCCCTACTGCCCCTGCACTGCACGGCAGATGCAACCGAAAATCAGTGAACGTAAATAACAGCCCACACTCAAGTCCACATTTTAAAATATCACTTATAGCAAGAGGTAAAGGGTGTGGCCAGATTCATTGAGGAAATAATTTTTCAGTTATGTACCACATTTCTTAGAAGAAAGCTACTCTATGATTAATCATAGTCACATAAATTCATCTTACACGATGTTATACATATTGACAGAGAAAAAACACAGCTACCCTAGATCTTTGGAATCCACTCGGGTAAGAAAAAAAGCAAAAACAGGAAAAGTGAAATTGTCTGAGCCCATTGATTCAGAGTAGTTAGTGTCTGTAAGATACCCGTGGGCGCAGAAATTATGTTCTCAGGAGAGAAACCATATCCTCCAAATCAGGGCTTTGTTCTCCAGGAAACAGTAAAACTAGTCATCAAAATGCAATAAAGGCACCCGGGGAAGATTCCCACCCGTAAAGCTGCTTCCTCGGTGGACGTCTGATTGCTGGCAGCTTCTCGTCATACCTTCATCTTCTACCGAAGCCCCTTCTCTGCAGCATCTCATAAAGCTGCTAGTGATTTACGAAGGGGAGATGAAGGAGTCTGCAGGGATGGAAGAGAAATAGTGTTTTCTTTCTTTTTTCTTTTTAAAGTGTAGGGTATAAGTAGATTTTTTAAAATTCTTATTTCATTACTTTTACTCAGAAAAAATGAATGTATTTCCTTCACATTTTCTTTGGTTATTTTAAATCAATATGTTTAAGACAATACTTTTCTTTGGTTATCTTAAATCAATGTTTTTTAATACAGAGCATTACAAAACATGGATGTTTACCTTCATATTCTTGTTTTACTTTCATTGTTATCGTCACCCTCACTTCCTAGGGTCACTGGCAGGGAACTAATAGACAGCTCATACTGAAGTATGATGACTAAGGGTTCCATGGATTTCCTCTTTTAATCACTTATTCACCAAATGAGTTTCTAAATAGTGAAATAAATTTGATCTAGTAAGACTAATCTAGTAAGAGGGAAAATTTTCCAGCCATAATCTCTGTAGCTTGTCCTTTTCAAGTCACTTCAAAATATATTATTAGAACAAGACACTTAAATGATAATTAGTAGAGGGCCGGGGATTTAGCTCAGTGGTTCCAGCACCTGCCTTGCAAGTGCAAGGGCCCAGCTTCGACCCCCAGTGACCACATACAACAATGTCGGGCATGGTGGCTTACGCCTATAATCCCAGCACTTGGGAGGCAGAGGCAGGAAGATTGCTGTGAGTTCAAGGCTGAGCTCAGGGCCGGCCTGAACTAGAAAAGCGAGATCCTGTCTCAAACAAAAAAAATGATAATGAATAGAAATGATAGTAACTATTGGTGAGCCAGACATACAGTATCAGCCTTTGTAGTTCATTCCTAGTAGCATGGAACAAGGTTAAAAATTTTAATGAAGATGAATTTTCAATTCTGACTCCCACATCTTAATAAACAGTAAAATTTTAGGTCACCTTCAGAAATGAAAAATTCAAACTAAAGCTCTATTTTCCTCCCCAGTTTGGAACCCTCCTTCCCAGATTTCTGTGCAGCATGTGGAATGACTTGGAGAAGCGTGGTTTTGCAATCTGACGTGGCTTGAGGTCTTCCTGTGTTGCGAAGTTTTTCCC
>PVIR01030209.1:0-20455 GCA_004026965.1 Petromus typicus | reverse complement strand
GACATTTGGCAGGGATTTCCATTAAACCCCAAAGCTAATGCTATTCTTCATCAGAAAGTCTGCCTAGCAGCTAGTACTTCCTATTTTATCTTGGAATGGTTATGCATTTGAACTGTAAGTTTAACTAAATAAGTTAATTCTGAAAATCATGACTTTTGTACTAGTTAAAGTGTGCTAAAAATTGTAGCAGAGATATTAGAAAGGTTAATCATTCTGGAGTGTGATGGATTCTCAGTATTGTTTTCATCTGAATATCTCAAATTATTAGTGATGTTGACATTTTTCCATATGCTTCGTTGCTGGTTTTACTTCACTGAAAAATATCTGTTGGTATCAGATGCCCATGTTTGAATTGGGTCTTTAAATTCAGGGGGCTGATTTTTTAAAGTTCTATATATATTCTAAATAGACCTTTGTCTGAGGAACAGCCAGTAAATTTTTTCCCACACTGTAGGTTGTCTGTTCACTCTGATGGGGACTTTTCTTGCTGTACAGAAACTTTTTAATAAGATGAAATTTCAGTTGTTGATTCTTTCTGCTAGTTCTTGCGCTACCGAGGTTTTATTCATAAACTCTTCCCTATGCCAATGTCTCCAAGAGTTCTATCTATCCTGTCTTCCAGCAGGGTTTGTGTTCCTGTTTTAATGTTTAGATCTTTAAGCCACTTTGATTTCAGGTTTGGGTATGGTGAAAGATGTAGGTCTAGTTTTTATCTTTGACAGGTTAAAACCCAGTTTTTCCAGCACCATTTATTGAAGACGTTATCTTTCCTCCACTGAGTGTTTGGCTTCTTTGTCAAAAATGACATGGCTTAGTATGTCTGGAGTTATTTCTGCATCTTCTAGTCTGTTCCATTGATCCCTGAATCTGTTTATTTGCTGGTACCATGGTGTTTTTATCAGAATGGCTTTATAGTACACTTTCAAGCTGGGGGTTGTGATACCCCCTGCCGTGTCTGTGTTGCCCAGAATTGCTTTTGCTATTCTGGGTCTTTCTGATTTTAGATGAATTTTTGGATTATTTTCTCAGTTCCGTGAAATAGTCTGTTGGAATTTTGATTGGGATCAACCAGTAATAAATGCGGACGGGGCTTTGGGGGGAAAGGAAGCCTTCTTCACTGTTGATGGGAATGTAGACTGGTACCACCATAGTGGAAATCAGTGTGAAGATTACTCAAAAAGCTAGGATTAGAGGGCCATTTGACCCTGTTAATTCCCTGCTGGGGAATATTCACAAAAGAATTAAAAGCATCACACCACAGTGATATTTGTCCAGCCATGTTTATAGCAGCTCAGTATGTAATAGCTAAATCTTGGAAACAGACCAAATGCCCATCAGCTGAGACTGGATAAAGAAAATGTGGATTTATTCTGAAAAGGAGTATTACTTAACTATAAACAATGATAAATAGAGGCATGTATAGCTAAATGGATGTCCTTGAGGCCATACTCTTAAGTGAAATAAATAGAGAAAAGGCATGTAAATACCTTATTGTTTATCTATTACATGAGACTGAAAGTACAGTAAAGTGTAAAAATGGGTGGTAGGGGACGGGGGATTTAGCTCAGTGGTTACGGTGCCCATCTTGCAAGCGCAAGGACCGGGGTTTGGTCCTCGGTAACCACATATCATACTGGGTGTAGAGACTAACGCCCAGCAGCAATCAATACCACATACCACAGTGCCAGGCATGGTGGCTCACGCCTGTACTCCCAGCACTCAGGAGGTAGAGGCCCGAGGATTGCTGTGATGTGAGTTTGAGACTGAGCTCAGGGCCAGCCTGAACTACAAAGTGAGACCCTGTCTCAAAAAAACAAAACAAAACAAAAAAAATGGGTGGTAGGTATTGTGAAAGAAGAAGAAAAAACTATTCAAAGGGAAAGGATAACTGGGTAGAGACAGAGTAAAGCAAAGAAGGGAAAGAAAAGTTTTATGGTAAAAAGGAAAAAATAGAAACAAAGCTTATGTATATAATGGGGGAATTGTAAAGGAGCAAGGAAATGGGAAAAAAAATGAGAATCAAGATATATTATGTACAAATGCAAATTCTCAATGAGGAATGTGATTGTAATGTATTCCTAAAATGTACCAATAAACTCAATAAAAAATAAGTAAATAAATAAGAAAAGTTAGTCATTTGATCAGCCATTTCTGGAATCAAGAAATGTATAATTTAGAATTTAATATCTAATAAGCAAACTTCATATTACACATTAAAGGCATAATTTATAAATATCAATACCAAAAAGTTTTGATTTATATTTCTTTGGGGATATGATTGGTTTGGGACACTTAAAATTCCTAGCATCTTATCAAATGAATTTAGGTTTTAAGATTTAATTCATAGTTTACTCAAAGTCCACAGAACTTAGAAAGTAAAAATGCTACAATATTGATCTCAAAGCTGATAATTTCAAAAATACTATGTATTGTAGAACTTATTCTTTTGGTTTATAGTCATTTCAAAAGGATAGAAACATTAGCACTCCTAAAGACTCTTCTGAGGTATCATTTCCAAGTTCAGTAGAAATACTGTCCCACAAAAGCCAGCCCTGGAAATCACTAAGAACTCGTGTGCATTGTAATCATGTCTCCTATAACAAGCCTTTAATTTTGGAACCAGAAGGGTAAATGTCATGAAGAACTTGAGAAATGACCAGCACAGAGGAGGGTAATAACTGCAGTCTATTAAGTACTCTATGTGCCAAGCACTATGCCAAGCCCCAATTTAATCTTCATAATGAAATAAGATGAGACTACTATCACACTCATTTAATAAAATAGAAAACTAAAACACAAAGAGATGGAATGACTTGTGTAAGGTTACCTAGCGACTCCAAAGCCATAATATTAAACAATATAACAGCTAATAATGACAGCCTCCCTATTGTATTAGTCAACCACAATAAAAAGAGAACTACTTTGCCACTCATTTTGTCCATTGTTTTTTTCTTCTTAATGCTAGCCAGCATTGTTGGCATTTGCCAAAGACCCACACTGTTTTGTGACGCTATTTGAGGGAAGCGGGTTGGTTTGAACTTTTTTGAGACAGGCTCTCACTTTGTAGCTCAGGCTGGCCTTGAACTTACTTTGTAGGCCAGTTTGGCTTACATTCACAGCAGTCCTACTGCCTCAGCCTCCTGAGTACTGGAATTACAGGTGTGTGCCACTACACTCAGCACAGAATTCTGTAATATTGATGGTACCCCTGTTAGAATGTTTAGCATTGTGGTTGAAAGTTATGCTCAAAAGTTTCCATACAGCTCACATTGGGAGATTTGTTTGGAGGAGTTAGAGATAAAAAGGGGCAAGGATCTAGATTTTTCAATCTCAGTGAATTTTCTAGTTGCTGAATATTAAAATGAGATCTTTAACATCACTGTAATATGTTTCTAGTGGTTGCATTTTGGTTTAGAGAGAAGCATGAAAAAGAGGAATAAAATTTTTCTCTGTAAGGGCTTTGTAAAGCATCCTCAGCACAAGTTTTCTGACTGGGCCATATCAGCTTTGTAGATTTTTACAAGCCTTAGCATATGTGAAGACCTGAAATTGATCCCCAGCACCAAAAAAAGTTTTTAAAAAATTGTTCTGGAGACTTACTTTATAGACTTTTTAAAAATGAATATTTGTTCATCCTTAGTCCTTTAGATTGGCTACATGTGGATTAGTCGAAAGTTTGTAAATAATGAACATTTGCATAAGAGAAACAATATGTAATATGCTAGATTTCATCCTTAGAAGTGTACAATGGCATATTATCAGTCTCTTATACAAAGTGCAGATTTGGTAAGAAGATGCTATACTATGAAAATCAGTTATCACGAATGCACAGTGGTCGCTTCCAGACTTCAGAACCAGGATTATTTGAATTTTTCCTATTTCATAGTATACAAAAAGCACTTTTTATAGGCTAATTTTTAGGTTTATGCAAACTCTTAACACAAGAGAAAATGCTCTGGTTCTTTCTTTTAACAAATCTTTGAAGGTACTAAAAAGAATGTGAGGAAAAGACTCTTTCTGATCTACTATAAATTCCAAGAATATTTAAGACTTTCAGAGGAAAATAAGTGTATCGCAGTTCATATTCTGGTGAGATGCAGGTTTTCCTTTGTTCTGTGAAAACACCTAGAAGTGTCCCATATCATTCTGTGTGCAGGTGAAAATAATTGGCATGGTGCAGTCATCTTTCTCATTCGCAGTGTAGGTTGTTAATTGTTCCCTCTGCTGGCTGTCAATATAATGTGAAAATTTCATTCCCATTCAAGATGGAAAAAGTTGTGGCTGAAAATGTTAACATTTGCATTTTTATTTGTTGATTTATTTAAAGGACAGCATTTCCTACAGCAATCCATCATTTGGTGACACCCCAAATATGAATAATGTATTGTAGACTTGCAGTTACAATGTGTTATAAGTGCTAGAGACAGTAAAGGAATGTTAACTATGTTGCAAATGTAATATTTATCGACTCATAAAGTTTATTGCTTTCGAGGTTCAATAATACTGACCATAGGACATTAATATCACTTATCCTGATTTTAGCTGGGCACCTTTGTGTGTAGAAATATTCATCTATAGTATCTCAGGCTACCCAAATATGTAATTTACAGCACAAACAAAGAGGGCATTACATTGTTCTGTGCTGCAGGCTGCTGTGGCCATGCTTGTCCAATTCAGCGCCAACGATGCGGTCCTGAGCTGTCAGCACAGGCCACTCCACCCCAGGGAGGCATTCCAAACATCTGCGGGCTCTGAAAGAAAACTGAGTGTATACCTCTCTGCCATGAGACTAAGTTAGAGTTTTCCAGTTAGACTTGGTTCCTGGTCTCCAATGTGATGCCAGAATACGGCAGGTTACCTTGTGCTTCCCAAATGATTGTATTAAGAGAATAAGTCTTACTGATTATTAACTTTTTTCTGTCTTCCACAGTTAGGTGTGTCCATTGTCAACTATAAGGAAAATAGAAGTATATAACACTTAAAGCAAAAGAAGTGATGTTAATTAGCAGCCATCAACTGTAATTGTCTTCGACATTAAGATGCAGAATTATGTATTTCTTCGTTATAAATAACCTTTCTAATTGTACTTGATGTATGCCAATTTAATCAAAAAGTATATTTGCAACAGATAGATATTTGCATTAAGGTAGCCTTGGATCTTCCAGTCTTTTATTTCAAATTGGACTGGGAAATAAGATCTTTTTCAGCTGTATATCCTTTATCTGCTGCTATATTTTATATTCACATATGTAGATCTGATACATTTTATATTAAAATGAAGATAGTATCTTCTGGGATTGTTCAGTGTGACTGAAATCTTGTCACTTTTTCAAAAACTAATCCAGTTTCTGTTTCTCAGTCTTATGACTACACAATGATGATTGTTCCAAACTGATAAGCAGAGGCAAACACCAGGCCTGAGGCAACAGGATTAACTTTTCAGTTCTTCAAATGAAAGATTGCTAAGGCTTCTTTTCTTAGCTCTTCTGCAACTCGACTTGTAGGAAGAGTTTTAGCTGTTACTCTTGAACTCTAGCTTTCCTGTAAAATGCTAGAGAAAGCAAATGTCTTTCTCCAAATCATGCCCAACTAGTGAATTTTTTGTTTGTTTGTTTGGTTTTGAGACAGGGTCTCACTTTGTAGTTCAGCCTGCCCTGAACTCAGTTTGTAGCCCAGGATAGACTTGAATTCAGCAATCCTCCTGCTCCTGCCTCCCAAGTGCTGGGATTACAGGTGTGAGCCATCATGCCTGGCACTGTAGTATGTAGTTAATTGAATATTGTGCTTAGAGGCATAAGTTACCATTCCCAGCATTGTTGTATGTGGTTACCAAGATTGAGCTCAGGACCTTGCACTTGCTAGGCAGGCGCTGGAACCAATGAGCTAAATCTCCGGCCCTCCAGTAGTGAATTTTTGAAACTCAAATGAGTCTATATCTAGAAAGTATTGTTTGACTCTGTAGCATTTTTTTATTCTTCAGAAAGATTAGGTTGAGTTGTGGGGTTTTTTTTTTTTTTTTAACCATAACACAAGTATTGAAGTGTTTTGTTTTTTTTTTTAGACAGAGTCTCACTTTGTGGTTCAGGCTGGCCCTGAGCTCAGCCTCAAACTCACATCACAGCAATCCTTCTGCCTCTGCCTCCCAAGTGCTGGGATTACAGGCATGAGCCACCACGCCCGGCACTGTGGTATGTGGTGCTGATTGCTGCTGGGCGTGAGTCCCCACACCCAGTATCATATATGGATACTGGGGAATCAAACCCTGGGCCCTTGCGCTTGCAAGACAGGCGCCAGAACCACTGAGCTAAATCCCTGGCCCTGAAGTGTTTTGTTTTATTTCAAGTTATTGGAAAGAATGGATTTTATGAAGTTTGTTTTTCTTGAGGGGCTTGGGAAATAGTTGATTATAAGGTTTGAAGGACCTAATAGCTTATTTGGGGACTTTTTGAATAATTTAATTTGTTCTCTTTTAAATTCCTTGATTGTTGTTACTGGCAACACATACTCTTCTGTGTTTCAAGCATTTTGCTATGAGTTTAAACCTTGTTGAATTCTTCTAGTGCAGTTGCCTGTGCACAAGCCATACCCACAGTAACTGGATGTGCACAGTTGACTAGACTGGGCTTATGAGATGCTTGGCTCACTGAGGCAGATGCAGGGGCCAGGCTCAGAAGCACTGGAAACCTGGGACCACACTCTGCCAAGCCATGGTGGGAAAGAATCATCTTTCTGTTTTGAACACAGTACTTTTATCTTATGTAACTTGATATGAAAATCGTTGACTACTGCTCCAGATATGATAGCTTAGTTTTTAAAATATCACCCAGAACATGATGGCACACACCTGTAATCCCAGGACTCGGGAAACTAACACAGGAGGATCTCTGCAAGTCCAGGCTGAACTACATAAAAAAGCCACAAATAAAATGCTAGAACAGCAATGGCATGTGAGTACTTGACTGTACTACAAGGTAGGTATAGTACCATTTGAGCTAAATCTGCAGCCCTCTTGACTGTACTACAAAGAAAAACAAACCTTTCTACATTTATTTTTTGTTCTCTCTGGGTGACACACTATGGCTATAGCCAGTAGTCAGTTCAAACAATGTCTACTTTCCCACACCCTGGGGCCAGTAACCACTCAGGTTGAGGAGAAGGGCAAATCATAAAAACCCACTCTTCCTGTTTGTAACAGTGATCTCTTCTGTATCAGCAATGATTCTGGATTAGCAGGTGCTGGAGTACTTAAAACCTACCTAAGCAACATATTTTTGTTATACTGATAAAAAAAATTCTAAAATTTTAAAATTATTATTCACAATTCTTAGCGTAGTACATTAGAACTGATAAAATGCTTCTAACATTCATTCCTTCATTTAACTTACACCACAACCCTGTGAGACAAATAGTAATAATATCCACTTAAAAGTGAGGAAAGACTGACAAAGACGAACCAAAGTCATACAATAAATAAGGAAACAGAAAAGATCTGAATCTAGCTTTTATAATTCCAAAATTCAGTTTTTTGTTGTTTTATTCTGCCATACCACATAAAGCTGGGATTTGGTTTTGAAATGTAGGCACTGAGCTGATAATATTCTAGTTTAGGATAAACAATCAGACAAACTCACTTTTAAGCTAATATTTCTTTTTTTAACTATAAGAAGAAACTGAGTCACACAGAGAAGTGGATATGCTGTGATTCACTAAATGTTAACAGCCAAATTTTTTCTTGCATTTGTGTCTAGAATCCTAACTACAATAAAATCTTCAAGTTAAACTTTCTTTTTACCTATATATTTGTACAGCTATTAAGTACTCGCTTAGATTCTCTCACATGCCCTTTGTTACATGTACACCTCTGTCTTGTGTTGTTTTAAACTCTGGTGGGGATCTGTAGTAGATATGAATAACAGTCCTCATCTCCCCCTATATAATGGAGTCTATGAATGATCATCATTATACTATTATTCACAGAACATCTGTTGAGTGCCAGTTATTGTTTTGGGAATGTATAGGAATATCCACTGATATGTTCATATAAAATATATATTGTAGGGCCGGGGATTTAGCTCAGTGGTTCCAGCGCCTGTCTTGCAAGTGCAAGGGCCCAGATTCAATCCCTGGTAACCACATACAATACTGAGTGTGGAGACTCACACCGAGCAGCAACCAGTACCACATACCACAGTGCTGGGCATGGTAGCTCACGCCTGTAATCCTAGCACTCAGGAGGCGGAGACAGGAGGATTACTGTGATGTGAGTTTGAGGCTGAGCTCAGGGCTAGCCTAAATTAAAAAAAAAAAATATATATATATATATATATATATATACACACACACACACACACACACACACACACACACACACACACATATATATATATATAGTAAAAAATTTTAGCAAGTATTAAGCTTGCTCTTCAAATAACATAGAATTTCTTCTCAGATTTCATAATGATTATCTTCAAATGTGAGCTACCAGGCCAAGAACTATCACTTTAGCTTTACCTGTCTTCAGAGTACCACTTGGCACTGTATACAATCCACGTAGCACTTATTATAACTTTTCCATTTTGAACACATTGTAAATACTTAAACAAAACCTAATAAAATGGATATCAATTAATGACAATGAAAAGAAATAATCTGAATACCTCAGAAAGTATTATGTTATGGCTTGTATCTAGATGTCCTCCCAAAGCCTCAAGCAGTCATGGGGGTGCCTTTTGGAGATGGCTGGATTTAGGATGTTACACTGGGATTGACTGATGGAACCAATTGCGATTAAGGCTGCCCTACCCTAGGTGTGAGGGCTACCTCCCTGAAGGGTGTATAACCTGGGTAAGACAGAAGAGACAGAAAGAGCTGTCTCTGGCTGCTTGATACTTCTCTGCTTTGCCGCCTTCTGCCTGCCAAGAACTGTTTCTCCTTTGTGATGACCCTCTGCCATGCCACCTGCCTCGGAGCCAATTGATATTGGAAAGAAACCCCTACAAACTGAGCCAAAATAAGGCTTTCCTTCTTTGACTTTGGGCATTTTGTCTCAGCAATGAGAAAAGTAACTAAGATAGAATTCATTGAGTATAAAAAATGAAATGTGAATTATAAATATGCTTATCTTTCACACTTCACTAGGTGGGTGAAACACTGCACCTTTGAAGAGTTGTCATGTAGTCAGCTTGATAACTTGGAATTCCTTGCCAACAGCTACATTACCATCAAGACTACTTAAATGACTAGAAATTCTTATGTGTTTGAGGGGAAAATACTGCTTTCAGTTAGGTGATGATTTTGTGATACTGAAATTCAGCTATTTTATTTGTCACATCTTTTTTTTATATTTTCGAAATGTTCAACTGCCGTCACATACCACTAACATAGTTTATAAAACAAGAGGAAAACATTTGTAGGAAGTAAACATTTCAAAATTGTACACTCATTTATTTGAAGTGTATGCAAAAGCCCTAACATTACCCTCACCCTGTATGACGTAATGTCCTATTCTTTGTCAACCCAGCATTGAGCAAGGATTGTCCTTTCTTGCTGCATGTGCTGAATTTAGATTTTCTATGATTAGTGGTAGCTCTTTTTTTTTAAAATTGAAATCTTTATTGGTACATTACATATACACGTCATGATTGAACTCCATAATGGGGATTTGTACCAGTATAAGACACAACTTAATTCTCATTTTTTCCCAAAGCCCTACCCACCCTACCACCCCCCTATGTACATAAAATTTATTTCCTTTCTTTTTTGTTATAATCTCATTATTTTTCCTCCTTCACTGTATTTCGCTTTGAGTATTTTCTATTTCACAATATATAACATACAATTCTAGAACTCATTTACATCTTTATTTTTTCATACCAGAGAAAAGATGACATATTTACCTATCTGTGACCTATTTATTTCACTTACGACGATATCCTTGAGGTATGTCCATTTAAGTAGAAATGATTCAAACTTATCATTTTTTATGGCAGAGTAATACTCCATTCTGTAGAAGAACCACAGCTTTTTTATCCAGTCTCCAGTTGATGGACATTTGGGCTGTTTCCAGATGTAGCAATCACAAACTGAGCTGCTATAAACACGGGTGCACATATGTCACTGTGATATGAGTCTTTTAATTCTTGTGTGTATATACCTAGCAGAACGATGGTCAGGTCAAATGGGGCCTCCAATTCTAGCTTTTTGAGGAATCTCCAAACTGATCTCCACAGGGGTTGTATGAGTCTACAGTCCCACCAACAGTGGAGAAGGGTTCCTTCTTCTCCGCAGCCTCGCCAACATTTGTTGCTGGCTAATTCTGAAATGGCATCCATTCTTTGTGGAGTGAGATGAAATCTCAATGTTGTTTTCATCTGCATCTCTCAAATGACAAATGATGTTGAGCATTTCTTCATATGCTTCTTAGCTGCTCTTATTTCTTCCTCTGAAAAATATCTGTTCATTTCAGATGCCCATTTTTGAATTGGGTCTTTAAATTTGTGTGGGCTAATTTTTTTGAGCTCTTTATGTATTCTAGATAGTAACCCTTTGTCTGAGGAACAGCTGGTAAAGACTTTTTCCCACATTGTTGGTTGCCTTTTTGCTCTGTTGGTGGTTTCCTTTGCTACGCAGAAGCTTTTTAAAAGAATGAGGTCCCATTTGCTGATTTCTTCTGTCAATGCCTGTGCTATAGAGGTTTTGTTGAAGAAGTCTTTCCCTAAGCCAGTGTCTTTGAGAGTTTTACCTAACTTGTTTTGCAGTAGGTTTAGAGTGTCTGTTTTAATATTTAGGTCTCTTATCCACTTTGTTTTTAGCTTGGTACACGGTGAAAGAGTTAGATCTAGTTTTAGTCTTTGACAAGTTAAAGCCCAATAGAAAGACATACCTTGCTCCTGGGTAGGAAGAACCAATATCGTCAAAATGGCTATACTCCCAAAACTACTGTACAGATTCAATGCAAATCTTATTGAAATCCCAACAGCATATTTCACAGATCTAGAGAAAAAAATCCAAACTTTCATCTGGAACCACAAAAGACCTAGAATAGCCAAAGCAGTTCTAAGCAACAGGGACATGGTAGGGGGTATTACAACTCCAAACCTGAAACTGTACTATAAAGCCACCGCGATAAAAATTGCATGGTACTGGCAAAGTAACAGACCTGAGGATCAATAGAGTAGACTAGAAGATCCAGAAACTACTCCAGATACACTGAGCCACCTCATCTTTGACAAAGGAGCCAAAAATCCTCAATGGAGGAAAGATAGCCTCTGTATGCTGGAAAAAAAGTGGTAGCTCTTAACTTTTGCCAGTCTCTATTATTTTTTCCTAGTTTTTAGCCTCCACAGTCATCAAATTCCTTTAACTTCAACTTTAAGAAACTTTTGTTAGGTGCTCTTAGTTTTATAGCCACTATAATGGTTTTATAAAAATTATTTTTTCATTTTGCTTAGGGTAATCCTCACAACTAGGAGAAAGAAAACTTCCAAGAGGCAATTATAAGAGTAATGAGCTCAAGTATTATAATTATAACACCTAGGTTTGTAGGCCTAGGTTTGAAAGCTGCCTATATGATTTTGAACAAGTTATTTCATTTAATCTATAAAGTGAGAGCTTCTCATAGATATGCCATGATGATTGAGCAGTACAGTGTGTTTAAAGTACTTAGCACTATCCTGGCATATGGCTGAGTGCTCCATAAATAATAACCATTGTTATAGAACTTCCCAAGTTCACATAAGCAGTGAGAAATACAGCCACGGTTTGTACCTTGATCTTATGGTACCTCAGTACCAAATATTTCTGATGTCTTGAGATATACCCTGCATTTGTTTTTCTTCTAAATAGAAAATGTAGACTAAAATTCTTATTTGTTAAGATTTGGATTCCTAGGACATCTATTTTTTATTTTCACATGTGACTCACTCAAATTATTGATGATGGATTTTGTCCTTATAATTAGCCCTTTTAAAAAATTCTGAAAGTGTTTAATTCCCTTCAAACAGTGATTCTAAAATGAGCACATTGGGATTGCTTAGAAATCCTTATTTTAAAAATCCTAGCCTTACTCTTGATTAACTAATCAGGATTTCAGGAATGGGTTCCAGTGATGTGTGTTTTTGATTTCTCAAATAAACTCTGAAGTTCTTGGTCCAGAAACACACATTTGGGGAATTCTGCATTGGAGCTGTATATCTTCTCACTGACCCCAGCAGGCCAACATTTTCCCTTTGTTATTCCTACCTCCTGCAAAACTCTGAAGCTACTCCTTTCCATTAGCAATTCTCTGTAGGTATTGTCATCCGTCTAATCCCAAAGGGATCATCAGAACATATTGATAAACTTGCAGTGAAAAAACTTGAAGGACTTTACTCATGAGTCTGAATTGTTATAATTGTGGATGAATCACTAAGGCCTATTATGGATAGCAGTCTTCTCTATGAAAAGCTTATATGGAATATGGCTGAATGGAGCCACAGAGTAGTTAGAGCAACAAAAGAGAACTATTTCAAAAAGAAAAAGAGAATTCTGGAGATCAGCAAAATGACAGGGACCCTAATCAGCACAGATAGAAAGCCAACCTACAGAGAAGAACAAAGCAGTTCACAACTTCAACCCCGATTCCCCAGCCTGAACAAGAATCCCAATACTGTGGGCAAAAGATAAGCAGAAAAATGCTGGTCATAGCTGCACATCAGCAGCAGGTCATAGCAGATCAGCAGTTCTAACTGCAAGAGAATTTCACGCAACATTTACAAGCTTTAAATTTAGTTCAGGGGACTAACTGCTTCTTAAGTGACTCCACTGCTCCAGAGAAGGTACTCAGTGTGGATTTCCCGAAAGCCCCAGAACTCAAACTACTGCACCAGCCATTGCTAGATGCCATCTTGACTTTCGGTCTGGTAGCCAAATATGTGACCCTACCAGAACTTTTGGGTTTGTTCACTCCTCACTGAATAAAAACCACCCCCTTATCCTTCTGAAACTTAGAAACTTGTTCACCCAATAGAAGTTAGGGAAGATCCCCTCCCCAGCCCATAAGATTGGGACTGAGGCCACCATTGTTAAGAACCTGGCTTGACCCACTCTATGTATCAAGGGCCAGGAAAGCACCCAACAGAGTCACATAGCTTCAGTAATGAGAGCTCAGCCCTTACCAGGCAAGATCTAGGGAAGATCTACTTCCCAGCCAGCACC
This sequence comes from Petromus typicus, assembly GCA_004026965.1. Lineage (NCBI taxonomy): Eukaryota > Metazoa > Chordata > Mammalia > Rodentia > Petromuridae > Petromus > Petromus typicus. The sequence continues at coordinate 7,261 of PVIR01030209.1, read as the reverse complement.
TCAGGGCTGCAGTTACTGATGAAGAAAGTGCCAGCATTACTCAGACTTACTCCTTGGTACTAAAAGAGGACCTATCCATGTTTGTAAACTCCAGAACAGTAACTACAAAGCCACAGGCCTTGTCCTTACTGAAGCTTTCCCCATGTGACCTAAGGACATTACCACCCACACTGTGCAGCTCTGGGGCCACATGCACAAAAGTCACTAGCCTCAGTACTATCTGTGCTTGACTCACAGGACCTAGTGAAGGTGTCCACCATGTCCTCCACCTCTAAGAGAATGGATGCCAGCAACACAAGCCCAGACATTACTGCACAGGCTCTTAATTACTTAGGGAACACCTACCTCTTCCATAGCTCACAGACTTCAAACACAGCTACTAAAGCCAAAACCCCCAGAACTGCTTGCGCTTCTCCCCTGGCATCTGTAGAAAGTGTCTTCATGGCTCTAAAACTCCATAAAAGTGAGTAATAGTGCTACAAGCTCCAGTAACAACTGCAGGCACTCTGTAGGACCCACAGTAGGTCTTCTATGTACCAGAGCCGGAGTCCACAGTTACCAGTTCCACAGATGCCTATACCACCTGTGGTCATCTGCCACTGACCCGGAAAGATCCCCATCCCATATTGTGGCTCTAGAACTGTGGCTGCTTGCATTTGGAGCCTTGTCATCATCTGAGGCCACTATTGTTAAGAACTTGGTTTGACCTACTCTGTGGACCAGGAGAAAGGACCAGGAGGAAGACTTCATCACATCCTCTGCACGAAAGAGACTGTCACAGCTGCTGCTGTATGCTCCAATGCTCCAGCTCTCTACTCTCTGGAGCCTGAAGAAACGCAACTTTGAAAATATGCATCCACTGCAAAATCATACAGCCACTTTCATGAGCTGCTGTAGTCTAGACTTGAGACACAGACACTGCTGACATAGATACAGAGAAGTCATATAGAGACTATGCTTTGGAGTTCCCCTTTAACCAAAATCAAAGCACTCATCTACTTCTCATTTTATACCCTACATAGATTTTTAAAAAAAACTTCTACAAAAACTACTTCATAAAATTGAAAGAAATGGATATTATACAAGATCCACAGACATCAATGTAAAGGAACAAGAAAGATGGCACCTCTAAAAGAAAGCAATATATCTCCAGAAATAGATCTCAATTTGAAAGAAATCTATGAAATGCCTAGAAAAGACTTCAAAATAATTTTCCCAAAGAAATTCAATAAAATGCAAGAAAATATAGATAAACAACACAAAGAAATGAGAAAGCATGTACATAAGAATGATAAATTCACCAAAGAGAAATCATAAAAAAGTCAATCAGAAATTTCAGAACTAAAAACTTTGAAAAAATTAAAAATACAATAGAAAGATCCTACTACAGGTGAGAACAAGTAAAAGAATCTCTGAATTTGAGAACAGATATTTTGTTTTATTTTGGATAGTATTGTGTTTGAACTCAAGTCCTTTGCAATGAGCTGTGTCCCTAGCCCTTTTTTTTTTTAATTTTGAGACACGGTGTCATTAAATTTCTGAATTGCCTGGCAAGTGAAATAACTAAAGCAAATGAAAAAGAAGGAAGAGAAGGAGGAGAAAGATGAACACAAAAAAGAAGAGGAGGAGAAGAATGAAGAAAGCTTCTGAGACTTATGGGAGACCATTAAAGAAACAAATATTCTTATTGGGGGAATTCTAGTAGAGGAAAGGTGTTAAAAACTGTTTCACAAAAAAAAGCGTAAGTAAAAAGCTAAAAGAGTCCTAATTACATATAACTAAAACAGATAGACACCAAGGTCTATTCTAGTCAGAACATTGAAAGTACAAAGGTAAAATGGCAGAACAGAAGTATATCCTTCAGATGCCCATGCAAGTGAGATTCAGAGTGAGAAAGGATACACTGTGTTCCAAGGAGAGCAAGAGGAAGAGCTTTGGAAATCCAGAAGGATGGTGGGAAAGCTAAAGAGCGTAGAGAAACAGAAAGGCAACTCAGAGAGACGTGGCCTACAGTGCCAACTCTGAGCCTTGGCAGGAGGGACCCTGACTGAAAGCATAGGTAACCTCGGAGACACAGCGGACCAGCAGGCCTAGAAACAGGGGAAGCCCACGGTTAGTGCAAACCATAAGTCCAGTGGAGTGATTTGATATGAAACTAACTCCTGTATGACAAGTTGTTTTTGGAGGAAAAAACTATATAACTAACACACTAATATGGTAACACTCACCATATTTTAGCGTGCTAAGGCCAGGGGCCATCTTGAAAAAGGAATCATTGTTTTACATTAAGCTACTCTGGGGATAAAAAGTCATGGAACAACCATAACTCAGGGTCCCTGTGGACTCCTCCTGCAGAGACTGGGAGGGACAGTCGTGGACAGAGCGAGGGTCAATTGCAAATGCACTGAGAAGTTTATACGGGAGCTCAGGCTGTGGAGGACATGATGGTCAGCAGCACTGCCCTCTGCGCTGGGGAGCGAGACCCATTGGGGGACCAAGGCCAGCCTGTTGCCCTTCTCACAGCTCTCCTTCCCTCCTGCCCAGAACTCAGTGGTCCGAGGCACTCAGGGACACCCCTCTGCCTAGATGTTTGCCATGCCCTCTATTACACGGACAGGGCCTCTGGAGCTAGTGGGGCACATAACTGACCCAGATGCCACAAAGCTAGTTGGAGTTAGCTCTGATTTCAGGTGTGTAGAAAGAAATTAGCACCATAAAAGGCCTCTGAGATGAATACAGTTCTAAGGCTGCCAGCAAGCCATTAACATTAACAGGCCAAGCCTAGGCAGGAAACAAGACAGGGCTCAGCACCAGCCTGTGGGGTGGGAGTCTCGGGGAAGTACAATAGGCCCGCGGTGCGACTGACTGCCCCCTTTCCACACCTGGTGTATTCTAATATTAGACACACTGAAAAGAAACTTCTCCTGGCCTCAATCCTTTTATCTCCACTCCTTGGATACAAATATTTTTGTAAACAGCAAACTGTTTCTACTGATGAACAAACTGCAGGTCACATGGCCCTGACTTTTATTCAAGGGTTTTGTGGCAGGATTATAACATTGTATCATTAGTTGTGTGTTATCTTTTATATCAACGTGAGCATTTTAATTTCACACCCTGTGGACCACAGTCTTTCGTATTCTCTCTGTTCTTGTTGCTTAAAGGGTATATCCCTGTATCCCCCTTATGTAGATGGGAAAAAAGTACAGTTGATCCACATGAGATCTCCAGACAAGTAAAGCTATTGTTTGATGAGAAATTTTTTTAAAGAATTTGTTTCAGCTATTGTGGTTTTCTGCATGGACTAGTAAAAGCCAAGCTAAAAAGAGGAGGAAATAACTTCTCTGCTAACATTCATTACTGGTACTGTTTCATTAGCAGAGATTATCGTGATTTCTTGATTGAAACGTAGTATATCCTCAAGTGTTTGGGTCTAAAAAGCCAACTGGGCCAAGACCTTTTTTAGCTGGTACTTGCTATACAAAAATAATTAAAAATACTTCCTGCATATAACATTTGAAGAAAGAAAGAAATCTAGTAGAGAAAACTGTCAATACAAAAGTCTAGAAAAGATTAATAGCAAACTCGGTGGAAATAAAACAGACCTTATTATCTGAATTAGATATTTAGTTAAAATAAATTTTTAAACAAAAAACCCCATCTATAAAGTTTTTCGTATTAGAAATTAAGATCAGAGATACCGCAAAATTAGAGCTTAGTACCATAAACTAAAATTATGATAATGTAGGCTTTATAAAAATTATGAAATACTTTATGGCCTATAATAAACTATTTCAGGTTTACTTTCTTGCCATTGTTTTCAGCCCACGGTCCCAGAGTCATATTTAAACCACTGAATAAAAATAATTAGCTATGACATGGTCAATCAGCATTCACCTCCTCATATTATCAGCTGTGATCCCTTTTCAAAGAACTGTATATAGGGGTTACAGAGGACTTATTCAAGAATTAAACTAAGGAGTTTTGTTTTGTTCCTTGTTTTTGTGTTGTGGTTTGGGCCTCATGCTAGACAGTTGCTCTACCACTGAGCTACATCTCCGTTTCTTTTTATTTTGAGAAGAGGTCTTGCTGAGTTGCCCAGGCTGTCCTACAACGTGGGATCCTCCTGGTACAGCCTCCCTGGTAGCTGGAACCATAGGCATGGGCCACCATACCCAAGAAACTGATAATAGTGATTTGACAGCAATCTCTATAGATGTTTGTTCACTTAGAACTAACAAAGTGGTAATAAAGATGGTGTTTTCCTTCTTTTTTTGTTTTTTAGAGTCTTTATGGTTCTTATTGTTCTTGTTGCTGTTGTTTTATTTGCTGCCAGGCATTGAACCCAGGGCCTCTCATGTGACAACCATGTACTCTCTGCCACTAAAGTATACTCTAGACCCTAGATAACTTTTTGAGATGGAAATGAATAAGAACTTCTAATGTTGCCATTCCAAGATTAAATAAGAAGAAGGTAGGAATTATATATGCCAAATAAAATTGCCTAGACTGGCCCATTAGCAGGATTGAGTTTCAGCAGGAGAATGTGCATGTTTCTCTCATAATTTATCTTAAGAATACTACAGTGGGATAGTTTATAATAGATCTAATTAGAAACGAAAATTTAATCTTAGGTTGAAATCATTGCCATAAAATGTCTATTGCAAGAAAAGACTCCTACCTCTATCTCTGAGGTGAGAAAAAATATGTATCAAGTATGCATGTACATGTATTAAGTATATTAAAAAGTATTAATTCAAGCAATTCAAATGGACTTTGTAGAGGAAGAAATGATTAAATGGAATCTTCCTGGTCAGGATAACGTGTTGTAAAGATATTTCCTGGAGCATGGTGCTCAAATGTAGTAGCTATCTTTCTACTTTGCCAGTTTCCAGAAGCAGAAGTGGCATTGGCAAGCCGTAGTGCTTCAGCCTTTTAGGCTTCGGCCTCTCCTTTAGTCTCCATCATTCTCAGACTCTCTCCTTCTCTCTCTCTTTTTTTTTTCCAATCTTTATTGGTACATTATGAATACACATGATCATCACATTCAACACTGAGAGTTTGTACCAGAATATGACATGACATGATTCTCATTTTTCCCCTTTCCCCCTGCCCTGCAACACCCCACCCCCATATATATAATCTTTGTTTCCTTTTTTCTTTATTACTATCACATCTTTCCCCACATTTACTCCTACACACTCTTCCCTTTTAAATATTTTCAATTTCACAATATCAACTATACATACTACAACTCATTTACAACTTCATTTTCTTATACCAGAGAAAAGATACAATATTTGCACATCTGTGACCTATTTATTTCACTTATGATGATGTCCTCAAGGTACATCCATTTGAGTATGAATGACTCAATTTTATCCTTTTTAATGGCAGAGTAATACTCCATTCTATAAAAGAACCACATCTTCTCAAGCTCTCTTTTTGACGCCTCCCTGTGTTTCAATAACAAATTCAGTAGCCTCTTCCTTGTCATTCATTTTTCCACACTCTTCCAAACTGGGAAAGGTGGTGGATCTTTTTGGATTGGGAAGTTGTTTTGTTTTATTTTTTCACTGCCAGAGCACTGGGAAACACCTAATTAGTCTTCAGTCTTTATAATGCTCCATTAAAACTATTCTCTTCTCTATCAATATCTGCTTTATCCTTCCTTATTTAACAATAATTAAGGTATTTCCACTATTTGACTATTCTTGCTTTTTCCTAATAAACCTAGAAGATTTACTAACCTTCTTTTCTTCCCTTTTTTCTCAATTGTTCTAATTTTCCCAGTATCAATGAGCATACTAGTGGAAGTTAGGACTGCAAATCAGATATAGTTTCCTATACTAGTACTTTTTTTTTTCATTTTCTTTCCATTCTTCCCCTATCCTTCCCTTCTTACCTCCCTCCTTCCCTTCCCTCTTTCCTCCTTCTTCCTCTCCTTCCTTCTTCTTTCTTAAGAAACTTGCTTGCCAAATATGGAAGCATATACCTGTCACCCCAGTATTCTAGGATGCTGAGGCAAGAAGATGGCAAATTCCACTGTCTCAAAAAACAAAAAAAGGTATGGTATATAACTCAGTGCAGATGCCCTGGGCTCAATCCTAGTACCAACAAAAGGAAAACAGGAAACTTCCTTTATGCATAAATGTTTTAAAACTTTAGTATCTGGTGATTACCTATATACTCACAAAGAAGACTGTTCTCAGAAGACTGTGACAAATCAGCAGTATTGTAGAATCTTCTTTTAAGCAGGTTTGCATCATTTTCTATTCTCCCTCAATAACAGAGTTATGTGGAGTAACTGAGTGCATGCCAATGAGTAATTGAGTAACTGAGTAATTGAGTGTATGCCAGTTGCATCTTTTATGGTGCTCTAAGTCAGAGGCACTTTTGTTGGGAGGGCGTCCTGGTCACAGAGAGCCAGTTCAACATGGTTTGCACACACAGCAAGCACATCAGCAGTTCCACCTGCACTGTTCCAGTGCAAACCATTCCTTGATAGAGGAATTGTGCTTTTTTCCAGGATACACACTATCTATTATTAGCTTTGTTTATCTCCAAAATGTAGATATTCCCTCATCTCTGATTTTTATTTCAGGTACCAAATTGAAGCTCATGTATTTTCCAAGACATGCAGCTATATACAGAATTAGGGACACATTCTCAGAATTCATAATCCTGACCAACAAACCATTTTAAGCAATAGCTCTTCTGCAACTATCTCTATTTAAGAAGAAAGTGGGTGAACTCTTTATATAGTTTCTTATTTCATGCTTTGTCCTTTTTCCAAATCTGGATCACCTTCCATAATCTGCTGTGTTATACTGGAAAAATCTCAGGTCTATTCCTAAGAACTCTTGTTTCAGCTTGTTCCCAACCATTTCTCATCTCCTGTAGTTAACTATTGCACTGAGGTCCAGCAGAACATTTTAGTCTTTGGCCCAATCTATCCTCACTAAAGCAGCCCTGAACAACTGCCTTTATTTACAGTTAAAAATAGATAGCTCAGTTGTTCTGGTGCCTATCTTGCGAGCACAAGGGCCCTGGGTTCAATCCCTGGTAACCACATAATAATACTGGGCGTGGAGACTCACCTCAGCAGCAATCAGCACCACATACCACAGTGCCGGGCGTGGTGGCTCACACCTGTAATCCCAGCACTCGGGAGGCAGAGGCAGGAGGATTGCTGTGATGTGAGTTTGAGGCTGAGCTCAGGGCCAGCCTGAACTACAGAGTGAGACCCTATCTCAAAAAA
>PVIR01030208.1:0-20447 GCA_004026965.1 Petromus typicus | reverse complement strand
CACATAACAATACTGGGTGTGGAGACCCACACCCAGCAGCAACCAGTACCACATACCACAGTGCCGGGCGTGGTGGCTCACACCTGTAATCCCAGCACTCGGGAGGCAGAGGCAGGAGGATTGTGATATGAGTTTGAGGCTGAGCTCAGGGCCAGCCTGAACCACAAAGCGAGACCCTGTCTCAAAAAACCTAAAAAAACACAAAAAACAAAAAACAAACCCTTGGGCCAGAGAGTTAGCTCAGTGGTTCCAGTGCCTGTCTTGCAAGCACAAGGGCCCTGCAACTACATACAATATTGGGCGTGGAGACTCACGCCCAGCAGCAGTCAGCACCACATACCACAGTGCCAGGCGTGGTGGCTCATGTCTGTAATCCCAGCATTCGGGAGGCAGAGGCAGGAGGATTGCTGTGATGTGAGTTTGAGGCTGAGCTCACAGCCAGCCTGAACACAAAGCAAGACCCTATCTCAAAAAAAAAAAAAACACAAACCTTGGGCCAAGGATTAGACTCAGTGGTTCCAGCACCCACCTAGCAAGTGAAAGGTCCCTGGTTCGATCCCCGGTAACTACATACCACAATGCAGGTTTGGCTCATATCCCACCAGCAAAGAGAACCACATATCATAATGCTGGGTGTGGTGGCTCATGCCTGTAACCCCAGCACTCGGGGGGCAGAGGCAGGAGGATTGCTGAGTTCGAGGCTGAGTTCAGGACCAGATTGAACTACAAAGTGAGACCTGTCTCAAAAAACTAAAAAAAAAACAAACCTTGTGCCAAGGATGTAGCTCAGTAGCACTGCGCCTAACTTGCAAATGCAAAGTCCTGAGTTTGATCCATAGTACCAAAAAAAAAAAAACAAGAAGAAGAAGAAGAAGAATATAAAAGCCCAAATAAGGGGGAGGGTGAGGGTGAGGGTGGGGATGGGCAGACTTCTCTGGAGTGGGAGTCCTGGACACTGCACAGTGCTGAGCAGCGTCTCTTGCGTCTACTTTACTCATTCCACGCCAGGCACTCCGCCAGTGTGACAACCACACTCATCTCAAGACATCCCCAAGCTGATAAGGGGGGCTGAAGAGCCTGGGGTGAGAATCTAACCAAAATGATTTTGGGGGGGAGGGAGGCTGCAGAGGGAAGTTTGAGATAGGGTCTCACTATGCAGCCCAGGCTGGTCTCAAATTCATGATCCTCCTGCCTCAGCCTCCTGAATACTAGGATTACAGGTATGCCTCACCATGCCTGGCTATAAAATGGATCTTTGCTTCTCTACTGGGTGTACTGGTTCCCAGCAGAGGAGGGCTAGACGCTTGTCAGAGGGCCAGTAGAGCGATCCCCTCCCTGGGCTGCACAGAAACCATGAGCACATACGTCTGTGAGCAGCTGTGGCCCCTCATGCCCCCGCCTAGCTTGGGGTAGCTCCAGCTGGGGACCTACACACTGACCTTGTCATGGGTGGACGAGGCGGTGCTCACATCCCAGATGGTGGGCACCTGGCTGAGGCTGTCTGCTGGCAGAAAGTCAGGCGTGTCCACAATGTCTGACAGGGAGTCCACTGATGAGGAGAAGATGGAGGTGTTGGAGAGGTCCTCAAAGTAGGAGTCCTGGAAAACAGGCCCTGGTGAGGAGGTGACCGGATGTGCAGGGTGGGCAGCAGTGAGCACTGAGGACCAGACGCATGCTAGAAAAGGGGTGAGGCCGTGACACTCGCCACAGTGCGGATGGATCTTGACACCGTACTCAGTGAGAGACGCCAGACATAGGACACACAGCATGGGCTCCATGGATAGAAAACGCCTAGGAAAGGTGACTCCAAAGGCAGGAAGTGGATTTGTGGGTATTATGACTGGGGATGGGATGGTGGTGATGGCTGATGGGGACCCCAAAAATGAGTGATGAAAATATTCTCAAACTATTGGGTTATAAAACTATAAATACACTAAAATCACTGACCTATGTGTTTTAAACAAATGAAGTGTGTGGTATATGAATTACATCTCAATCTAGTCATCTAAAAGAAAAAAACCAAACCAGATCCCAAGTCTGCAAAGCCAGCAGGTGGAGCAGCTCCATGGGGGTAGGAGGTGGCCAGGGGACCCTAGGAACCAGCACTTAGCCCTTCCTACACAGATGGTGACATCTTAAGGTGGATGTTGCTATGGAGAGGTGATATTTAGAGGGCTGGGGATTGAACCCCAGGCGTTTGTATGACCTACATTCCCAGATTTTAATTTTTTACTTTGAAGCCAGTGTGGTAGTGCATGGCTGTAATCCTAGCACTCAGGAGGGAAGCTGAGTCAGGAGGACTTTGGTAAGTTCAAGGTCAGCCTGGGGTGCATTGTGAGTTCAAGGCCAGCCTGAATTACAGAGCAAGACCTTATCTAAAAAAACCCAACAAAACAATAAAATAAAGGTATTTGACTTGGCTTTAAAAAGTATATTTTAAACCAGCCATGGTGGCCCATCCCTGTAATTCCAGCACTTGGGAGGCAGAGGCAGGAGGATTGCTGTGAGTTCAAGGCAAGCCTAGGCTACATAGTGAGTTCAGGGTCACCTTAACTACAAAGTGAAAACCTGTCTCAAAAAAACTAAAAATAAAACAAAAAAAGTAAATTTTATTTTTTGGTGGAACTGTTGATTGAACTCAGGACCTTGAACTTGCAAGGTAGGCACGATACCACTGAGCCTAATAACGGGGATTTTGTTCTTGGTTTTTTTTTTTTTTTTTTTTTTAGACAGGGACTTGCTTTGTAGTTCAGGCTGGCCCTGAGCTCAGCCTTAAACTCACAGCAATCCTCCTGCCTCTGCTTCCCAAGTGCTTGGATTACAGGCGTGAGCCACTATGCCAGGCATATGTGGTTCTGATTGCTGTTGGGTGTGAGTCTCCACGCCTGGCATTGTATGTGGTTACCAGGGGTTGAACCCTGGCCCTTGCACTTGCAAGGCAGGCGCTGGAACCACTGAGCTAAATCCCCGGCCCCAAAACTGTATTTTGAGAAAGAATCCCACTAAGTTCTAAACTGCCCACACTGGGCTGGAACCTGTGACACCCCCACCCCCAGCTCAGCTTCCCGGAACACCAGGACAACAGATCTGTGTCACCGTGCCTGGCTTAAATGTGTTTCATTTTAAAAGCTGGTACACAGCTGTGGCAGTGGGGTTGGGGGCCACTGCAGTCTTAATAGGACCAGAGTACTTCATCTACATGGCCACATGCCACCACTCACCCAGCCTGTGTGACACGTGGGGAGGCTGCCGCTCCCAGGAACCTCACAGTGTCCCGCAGGTCTGCAGTGCCCACATATCCTTTCCTGTTTAGCAGATATGGGACTGAGTCCAGGGCAACATTCCCAGGGGCCTGTACTGGGGAACAGTGGGATCCTCATTTGCCTGAAACCCAGACCAGGGGAACTGCACGGTGACCTTGGCCCTGCACCCCACTTCCTGGGCAGGGGTGGGGGCCCAGGCAGGGAATGGACTCCTGACCCCTAGGGTGTGGGTGGGGCACCTTGCAGAGCCTCTTCTGGGACCCAGGTGGCAGTGATGGGCCACTGACTCTGGGCTCAGGCTGGTGTGCACTGGGCTCCTCAGCTGGGGCCTGGCATCCCTACACCCTGAGGTCACGGGGCCAGGGGACTGGCCTCTAGGGCCCACTTCGCCGCACAGGGCACCACATCCAGGCTGCTACTCCCAGGTGGGCCTCAGGCTACTGTCTAGCTACCCTGAGACTACGAGCCAGCCAAGTGACAGCCACCAGCAGCATCAGCTCCCCAGGCCCAAGCAGGTCAGGCCCAACTGGTCTCTGCCAGGAGTGGAGTGGGGTCCAGCTGAGGTCTGCCCAGGGCCTTACATACAGCAGGACAAGCCTAGCAGACCCACAGGTCCACGTTCTACAGGAACTGTGGAGCACAGGGCTGCCCACAGCCGCCACTGTCCCTACTCTTCTTGGCTCCTAGGGCCTGGGTCACCAGCTTGAGGCTCCGGTTTAATGGGTCACCCCTGTGGTACAGGAAGCCAAGGACAGGCCTGTCCTGTGGAAGGGGCAAGTTTAGACAGCCACTCCCTCAGCCCAGGGGGGGTAGGGCCTTGTCCCCACCCTGCCCCACAGCTGTGCCAGTTGGGACCTTCCAGGGTCAGATCCCACCCTGAGGTCTCTTGCAGCAAAATCCCTGCGGAGAATATCCTTGGTGAGGGGCAGGGGGTGCCAGCTGGCCAGGCAACAGGAATGGGGACAGGGAGCGCTGCCCTGCAGCCTCCTGCAAGGCCCAGCCACTCAGTAAGGTGAGGGGGCTCGTTTCGGGGACACTGCAGCTCTGAGGGGCCACATGCTCACAAATTGTGCCCTGCCTCCAGGGTCCCCTCCCTGAGCCTCAGCCAAGGAGGATGGCAGGAGCATGTCTGAGCTCAGCCCTAAGATCTGCTACATCGGAGGGGAGCACACCACAGAGGGCACCCCTGGACACCCCAGCAGGAGCACGGTGTGGGAAGAGGATGCCGCCTCACAGAGACGGTGCCGCCTGAGACGAGCAGCAGTGGTGCCGGATCCTTTGGAACAGACCTTGATGAGACCTAAGCAGAGGGGCCGTGCCCTCTGCCATGCCCCTCCCGAAAGCCGACAGCCCCGTGGAAGGCGTCCCGACCCCACCCAGTACACTCAACACTGTCCAGGGAAGCAGAGACAGGAGATCTGAGGAATCAGTCTTTGCCCAGATGAGCCCAAGGAGACGCGAGAGGGGATGTCACAGTGTAGGGGGCTCGGAGGAGCACACAGCAAGCTTTGGCCTCTGAGGATCCGAGGCAGCTGCGTGGTTACTGGTTGTGGCTGACAGGGTGAGATGTAGCCTGACAGCACTGGGCCACCTTTCCACGAATCTACAACTGTTCTACCAACTGAAGTAGACAATCAATAATGAAGATCAAACTCAAGGCCTCTGCCCTTGCCACACCTCCAGCCCCTCTCACTTGGAGACCAGGTCTCACGAAGGTGCCCAGAAAGAGCTCGGACTTGCAGGTGTGTTTCGCTGTGACCAGCTTGTCTATTAGAGATGCCCTGGAGTCCCTGACATCAGCTCTCCTGCCCGGTCCCAGGCTCTGGACACCACCTCCACCCACACCCTCACAGTCCTCTCCCCACCCAGAGGACACCCACAGGCTCCTGCGGCGCAAAGGCCCCTCAGTTGTCAGCGTGGAGAGACACAAGGTTTTGAGATCCCACGAGGCCACCCTGCCTACCCTACACTCAGGTGCCCATGTGGGGGACAAGAGCAGAACCCTCCCAGTCATCACCTCAGCCCCCCAGACACTGAGCACTCACCCTGGGGTTTGTGCTTATCCCCCTCCAGACCACCTGCTCCCCTGAGAACCATGGGCTTCTCTCCACGGTCCATCTCAGCATGCTGTCCACCACAGACTCTCAGAATGGAGGCAGATGGACAGGTCTGGCCATCCCCAGCAGCACTGGGGGACCTGAGTGGGCCCAGGGCTCCTCCTGTAGTTACGGTCTCTGCAGCATTTCAGGGAGACCTGGGTGGGTTGGGGTGCTGGCAGTATTGCTCTTGGGCCCAGGTCAGCTCCAGTGGGGACACCAGAGCAGGACGACACACCCCTTCTTGGCCAGGAAGCTGAGTCCAAAGACACCCCTCACCCCAGACACAGGTGTTCGGTGTCCCTGTCCCTGCTCCACCAGGATTGACAGGGAGACCTGAGGAAGGATGGGGACCTGTCCCTGCCTGTCCAGTCAGAGTCACCCTCAAATTACACCCCACCCTGGCCCACCAGGATCTGACTCGAGTCCCACACAGGGCAGAGAAGCCCAGGACACCCACCCAGGGCCAGGGTACACAGGGGACCCCTGCAGACAGCAGGGTTCAGGGAAGACCCGGCCCTCCTAGCTCAGCCACAAGCCCTGCATATGGGGGGGCCACTTCCTCCCACACGCCTGGGCCCCCCAGCTGCTGGCCTCCCAATTCTCTGCCTCAGAAAATTCCCCGTGGATTCCCTTTCACTGCCAAAGGAAAAAAAAAAAAGAAAAAAGAAAAAGAATGGAGCACAAGCCGGGCTGGGGACCTGGACACTACTGAGCTCCTGGCAGCCCTCCCAGTGGCTGGCTGTCCCCACAGGTGGCCCAACCTGTCCTGCTGCTATTGCTTTCTGTGGGGTGGGAGTCTCCCTGACCTCGGGTTACCTTGTTGAGAGCTGCAAACTGCAGCCAGAAGCGCAGCTGGGACATGGTGGAGGCGCGCGCGGGCTGCCGCCCAGGTCCCCCTCGAAGAGCCGCCTGGGAGCCCGTCCCTCATGACCGCGGCGGCAGCATTGGGTCCCGGTGAAGGGATGAGACCGCCGTTCTCAGGGCCGTTCTCAGGCCCGCTGCATTTGCATGTGGGTTAGTCACCGGCCTCGCGCCTACTTCCTCTAAGGCCCGCTGACTTTCAGGAAATGATGCTTGCCTGGTAAGTCAGGGCAATTACTGGCAGGGCGAGGAGAATTACCGTATGGGGCGGAATCCAGCCACAGACAGGCGGGCTGTCAACAAACCAGGACTGCCTGGCCCTGGCCAAGCTCCTCTGGGGGCCCTTGGGTGGGGATTCCAGCCTCGGTTTCCCCATGCTGCTGAGCCCTTGGGCTCTGTTCTACCCACTGCCCCGCGCCAGGCAGGTGCCAGCTGCAGCTTTGCCATCCTCCGGGTGGCAGGCATGCCCCTGAGGAAACTGAGGCTGAGGCCACCCTTTCATGCCCCAAGGGCCCTCGGCTCCCCAGCTCCTCACAACAGCCCTACACAGGGGAGCTCATCACCTCCCACTCTGGAGTGCACCTCCGACCGTTACCCACTTGGCCCTAAACCTGAGACACTTGCTCCCCTGGAGACGCTCCCTCCCCCACCCCTAGGTACAGGGGTCCTGCGTTCCTTCCCAGCCCAGAAAGGCACAGCCAGGCCAGGCTCATGGTTCTGTAGGAACCATAGGACCTGTGGAAAGGGAATCTTCTTAGGTAGAAGTTAGCTGGATAGGAGGCCCCAGCTGGCGCAGTCACTGCTATGCCAACTCAGCAGTGACCCCAGCCTACAGAGCGTCACAGGGCACCGTGGGGCAGGTGTAAGACCAGATGACCCAATCCCGCCTCTGCTCCACACTTGCAGGTGGCCACACCTGGTGCCCACTGGGGTGCTGGGAGGTCCTAGGGCCACAGAGGTGGTCATCTGAAGGGGAAGAGGGGCCCTGACCAAGCCAGAGGTGCTGGCATAGGGCCCCTGATGGAGGAATCTGTACCCCAGATGCCCAGGTAACCCCACTGGCAGAGGGCCTCTCAGGTCTGAGGAGCAGGGCCGGCAGCCCCACCAGCATGGGGCACCCTCTCACCCTATCCCCTATTCCCCAGGCCACCAAAGGGAATCCCCAGCAGCAGGACATGCACAGACCCGTCCCTTCTCCGGAGGCACCGAAGCAGCCCCCTGCCCCCAACGGAAACCTGTGAATGACAGAAGCCTCAGCGCTGCAGGTGCGGAAGCAGTGAACACATGGGGAACCAGCTCTGCATCACGGTAAGATGTGTGACACGCCCCAGGACAGCTAGGCGCAAAGCTGACATGACGACTCTCCGTGTTGGGAGAGAAAAGAGCCAGAGGCCTGGCGGGAATGTGGGGGCTGCTGTGGGGAGCACCCAGTGGGTCCTCAACAGCTAAACAGAATGAACATCTAACCCAGCAATTCGACGCCTCCCCATGTGGCCACAGCCCGGGAGCACACATCCCCACGGACGCACGCACACAGGTGCTCTCACGGGGGCACCGGTCGGGAGAGCCCAGTGTCCACAGACGAATGGACGGATACACACAGCGAGGTCCAACCACATGCCGTGGAACGCTACGCAGCCAGGAAGGGGTGAGCTGGGACACTCACCATGGTGCGTACAGACCTTGAGGATGCCATGCACAGAGACACCAACGGCACAGAGCATGGGCTCCATGGACAGGAAATGTCCAGGACAGGTGACTCCAGACACAGGAAGTGGACTGAGGGTGTTGGGGCTGGGGAGGGGACGAGTGACTGAGCATGGGGGCCAGGCTTACTTTGAGGTGACAGAGTGCTCTGAAATAAGGTAGAGGTGGTGGTTGCACAATTCTAAATGTACATTAACGGGGTGAATTTTATGCCATGTGGTTTTGTCATTTAAAAAAAAACCCAGAAGTTGCGCATATGAGCACAAATTATAGAATCAGGTAAACTGCAGGACTGCTGTGACCTCTGTTCCCATCTCCATATGCCTCCTGGCTGGCAGGGACAGCCCAGGTGGGTGCTCAGGAGACGAGCACTCTAGCTCTGGCAGGAAGGCAGCAGGAGGGTCGCCTGCCCAGGAAGCACTGTCCCCAAGCCGTGGGCCTCTTGCTGACCCTGGGCTTCTTCCCTTCTCTCCTATTCCTGCCCCTGACCCCTCTGGCACTTCTTGCTAAAAGGCTCCAGGTGAGCCTGCACATGCCTCCTGAAGGGTCCCCTGTGTCATGTGTCACAGCAAAGGAACCGAAGGGGGATGGGACTGGCTGAAGTGGGGGAGGGGAGTAGCATGGTCTCAGAAAAGACTCCCAAACTGGCCGTGGCGGTGAACACCTGTAATCTCAGCACAGGGGAGGCTGTGGCAGGAGGATCACTGTGATTCCAGGGCCACCCTGGACTTCATAGCAAGACCCCATCTCAAAAGACAAAAACAAAAAAATAAAGTAGAGGGGCCTGGAAATGTAGTTCAGTGTGAACATCCTGGGTTTAACCCCCATTACTAGAAAGGAAAAGTGGAACAGGCTTCCAGGGGAGGCCCAGTAGCTCCTGGGAGCAGGTCACAGAGGGCACTGCCAGGCCCAAGTGGCAGCAGGAAGCCCCAGGCCACTCTACTGCTACAGGCTCCTGTTGAGTGGGGCAACGAATCCTAGAATGACTAATCCAGCCCTGATCCTGAGGCTTTCTTTGGGGTCTGAGGGGACAAGTTAAGATAGGTGGGGTTGCCCTGATCAGAGCAGACCTCTCTCTCCCAACCGGAGTCCTGATGCGATGTAGGGACAGGAGGGGACAGCTGTGCGGCTGGGGCTGGAGCAGTGCTTGGAGGGAGGGGGGAGGGGCCCCTCACAGGCCAGGTCACAACCTCCGCCTCCAAAGCAGAATCACACTCTCCTCTGTGTTTAAACCCCACCCCTGGCGCTCTGGGAAGCCGCGGCTTTGTCCCCCCACAGCCCCTCCTCCGGCCAAGGCAGGGCAATGCCGACCCAGGGCTTCCTGGAAGAAGAAATGCCGCTTGCTCTTGAGTTCCCTCATGCCTGCCGGTAACTGCTGGGAGCTGGTGGCCAGACCTCTGCGCCTGCTGCCCGGCATCTGTGCATCTGCGCATCTGCGCGAGAGCAGTCGATGCGGCCCCGAAGTGTCTGCACAGCGGTTCCCTGCGAGGCCAGCAGGCTTCCCAGCACCCCGGCTGCCTGGCTGAGCAGTGCTGTTCCCAGACAGATGGATGGACAGATGCCTTCCTGACAGCCCTGTGGCCTGCAGAGACCCTGCGGAGCTTGGAGAGTCTGTGCTCATAGCACCGAGGGACAAGGGGGCCGCGTGTACAAATCAGGGGGTGGTGGTGGGACATGAGATACGGGCGGCTCTGGGGCAGCAATGGAGAAGGGCGTAGTGGCTTGGACCCTGAGGTTCGCCCTGGGCAGAAGCTTAACTGAGAGGAGGCTTTCGGGGTACAGGGGAGTTGGGCAAGCCTGAGAAATGCAGGGTGGTCCTGTGTTAGAGATTACTAGAAGGTTTGAACAGAGCGGGCGCGACACGAGGACCATCAGCACGGGAGCCCTGAGAGCTGACACTGACTCCAGGATGTCCCCAAGTGTGCCTGCCATCAGACTCAACCACATCTGCAACATGTGTCCTCACAAAACCTGTCACCAGCAGCACAGTTCACAGCTTCCCCACGCAGTTTACACAGGAACCACATCCACTCTGGAAAGGATGTGCACTGTCACCCAGGCAGGCTTCACAACAGCCCGGAGGCAGAAAACCACTGATGGACGGATGGGCACCGACGGCGAGGGCCGTCCACACCCTGGAACACCGCTCACATAAGGCAGGGCCGAGGCCCCGACCCTCAACACACCGTGGACGGACCCTGAGGACGCCATGCTTGATGAGACGCCAGACAGAGGACACACAGCATGGGCTCCAGGGACAGGAAACACCCAGGACAGGAGATTCCAGAGATTCCAGGAGGGGTTCGAGGCTGGGCTGGGAGGGGATGGAGTGACACTTACGGGGATGGCTTCTGTGGGATGATGATGTTCTGGGATTAGTGCAATGGTTGCACAGCTCGGTGAATTGATAAAGAATCACAGAGCTGGATGCTTTGAAATGGTGGCTTTGCTGTTACATGAATCACATCTTAACTTAAAAGAACAAAAAAAGGAAGCAGAGCCACCTGTCCGGGGCCACCAACGCACCTGCAACCCCGGGACGGGTGATCCCCGCGGGGGCCGTCGAGCTGTTCCAGGTCACTGACCGGGGCCATCAGAGCCCAAGTGGCCTCCTGTGGCCCCTGGAGACAGAGGCTTAACAGGGACGAACGGGGACCTTCCATGGAGAGGCGGTGGTAGTTCGAGGGCCAGGGCTGGCGAGGAGAGCGCCTGGACTGTCCTGGCGGTTGGAGAGGAAGGAAGGCTCCAGGGAAGGCCACGCTGGGTGACAGTGAGCAACACCGCCTATGTCCCTCATGTGAAAAATAAACACCGCTGAGCTTCCCAGTGGGAATAAATGACTAAACAACCAGGTAGCAGGCAGGAGGGACAGTTGGCCCTGCAAAAGTTCCACTGCTTGAGGTGGAAGGATGCAGGGGTCACCCAGCAAGACCCTCAGTGGAGAAGCTAGGTATGGTGGCACAGCCCTCTAACCCTAGCATACAGGAGGCTGAAGCAGGAGGCTGCTTTGAGTTCAAGGCTAGCCTGGGTTACCCAGTGGGTTCAAGGCCAGTCTGCACTATATAGTAAGACACTATCTCAGACAAAGATCTGACACAGAGTCCTGTCCCCCAAAGGACTAGGGCATGATGGGGGTCTCCACAAGCTCCCAGGGAAAAGGGAAAGTGGTTACTCAGCAGTAGAAGAACCTACACAGTCCCCAAAGAGGACACAAAACTACCTCTGTGGGACTCCTGAGGGTGGAAGAGCCTGGGTCATGAGCAGACACCGCCAGGCACACCCAACCAGGGACACCAGGGACTTGGCCAGCAGTTTCATCAGAGGGCATCGGTGGGGAGGTAGGAAGCACCAAGTTGCAGTCCTATACCAGGGTGACACCACTGCTATGTAATACTGTTCAGGTCGGGGAGCTTGTCATCCCAGCTATCTCGGAGGCTGAGGCACGAGGATCACTAACTTGAGGCCAGTTTAGGCAACTTAGTGATTTAGCCTGACTTTCTTTTCCTTCCTTTTTTTTTTTATATTGGGCATCAAACCCAAGGGCTCTTTACTACTGGGCTATATCTTTAGTCCTTTTATAGTTTTTTAAATTTTGAAACTGTCTAGTTAAGTTGCCCAGGTGAGACTCAAATTTGCAGTCCTCTTGCCTCGGCCTCCCTAAATGCTGGTTATACAGATGTGCCACAGTGCCTGGCTAAAATATCCTTTTTTTCCAGGAAACTTTCGTGTACCAAGTCCTCCAGAATGAGACAGTGGGGCCGGGCACGGGCCCAAGCCACACCCACAGCAGGGCTGGGACTCAGACTTGCCTGTTGCATTGGCGGAGCAGCTCCCCCTCCCCGCCCACTCCTGGTATCTGTGGAGACCCTGGGTAGAGGCATGATCAGTCCCTGCTCAGTGGTCTCATTCTTCCTTGCAGGGCCAAGCAGGGATCCTGAGGGGCTCACAGCTCTGTGATTCAGACCAGGGGACAGGACAGGGAAATTGCAGCCAAGAACAAGCACAGGGCCATGGGTCCTGGAGATTGGTCAAGAGGGCTCAGCAAAAACAAAAATGGCTTGGCTGTCTCCCTCTAGGTGAAGAGATAGCTGGGTCATCGTCTTTCTCTTTTTCCTTTAGCTGCCAGGAAACTCAGGGCTCCAGTTTCACGTCCAACAGTCAGTGCAAGTCTGTGAGTCTGTCTCTCTTCTCCCTCCCAACAGAACAACTCCAGTTTTCCATTTTAGCACCTTCTAGTTTACACAACAGCCAGAAACATTTCTAGAGCAGGCAGGATGTGCCCCAGGCCACAGAAGGGCTGTGTCCCATTCCTCTTACTGCCTTAACAAACTACGCAGACTTTGCAGCTTAAAGCAAGGCAATTTTCTCCTCTCAGTCTGCTGGGCAGCATGGCAGGGCTTCTGCCCAGAGGCTCCAGGTCCATGTCCTGGCTCCCAGAGTCACCCGCAGCCCCTGGCCTATGGCCCCTTCCTCCTCTGGCAGTGTCGGCTGTGTGGCTCTCAGCCCTCTCAGCTCTTGCTCTTCTCCCCCAACGGGCACCAGAGTCTCAGTCAGGGCCTTTAGCCCAATTCAGCTTGAGACAGGGTCTTGCTGAGTCATTACACTGCTGAGGTGGGGCCTGAACTTCAGACCTCCTTCAAGGGACACACAGTCCCAGCAGCGGCTTAGAGTGGACAGGTGGCCCAGGGATGGCCTGTGGCAGCAACTGCAGGACGTCTGTGCCCCTGGCTGCTCTCTGCAGTGCTCCCGGGTCTGTCTCAGGACAGAAGCTGGCCCCACCCCCTATGCAGGACGCTCAGGGGTCTCTAGACCAGGTCACAAGGCCAGCTGGCTCTCTATGCCCTATCACATCCTGTTCAAGGCCACACCAAAGCCATTATCCCCACGTGCACGCTGCCATCCCTTACCTGAGGAAAGTCGCCACTCTTGGACAGGTAGCTAGGGGTGGTGGCTGCGGCAGCATAGCCGGCATCAGGACAGGGCTGGCCCCCCAGAAAGGAGGCTGAGCTCGCAAACGCGCTGGAGGAGGAGACAAAGAAAGTGACCACTGGGCACAGCAGGAGTGCTAGGCCTGCACTGGGGTCCCCTCCTGGTGCCCAAACAGGAGCTCAGCCATGTGGACACTCGCAGGAGGACACGGAGGTACTGCAGAGCCGCCACTTCACTCCAGCTAACAGCCCCCGTAGACTTGGGTCTGTCCGCTACTGTGGGGGGGCCCAAGGCTGCCCTCCCTAAGGATGGTGGCTCCACCAGGAGCTGAGTCTCAAACTCATCTCAGAGGGCTGGGACACGGCAAGGCACAACCAGGGTCACTTCACCCTGGCCACCCAGGCCCAGCTCACACCGACAGGTGAAATAAAACCTGGAACCTGAGGCACCTCGCTCCAAGGCCAGGATCTGTCTCCATCCAACTCTGCCCTGTCACCTGACGTGGCTGGGGCACAGAGAACACAAGGCGTGGTGGGGCCAGGTATTCAAACCTCACACCTGGTCAGGAGGGAGGGGAGGGGACGCCACCTGTGCTGGCCTCATCACGGCCAGCCCCCATGCTTTCGGGCCGCCCTGGTCCAAGAAGCTGCCAACCCCCCCCCTTGCTAGGCTCTAGAGGACATTTCCTGTCCAGAATCCACACGAGGCTCTGCCTTGCAGAGCTGCCACTCTGCACAGGCTGCTCCTTCCGCCTGGGATGTAGGACGTTCCCCAGTCATCATAAGGCCACCTCAACCACTGGCCCACACAGGAGAGGTGTCTGCTGGTTCCTCTGTGGAGACACTTACTGGCTGTCGCTGGGGAAGGCTGGGTACGACGGTGGTGAGAAGCTGCTCCACCAGGGACAGTGCAGGAGGCCATTCTGCAACATACGGACATGGGGTCAGCACGGGCAGACAGGGACAGGCCAAGTCCATCTTGTCCCAGCCACAGGCAGAGGAACAGCAGCGGAGAGTGAGGGCTCTATGGTCAGCCTGGGCTTCCCTGCTGGTCACGGGGTGGGGGGTCACTGAGCCTCACAGTGCCTCAGTCTCCCAGTCTGAGTGACAACCCAAAGGCAGAGGCAGGAAGGCCACCCACCAGCATGCTCCACGTGCCAGCCCAGGGCCCAGAATCTCCATCTCAGGCATGTGAAGCCCAGGGGACCTCCTGAACGGACCCTGGGTTCCATGGCAGAGGCTGTCACTGGCACAGTGAGACCTCATACAGGACCCCTGAGCCTTTTCCTGAGGTGTGGGGGTTGTGGACCCTCAGTCACCTTCCACGGGGTGGCTCAGTTACCCCGGCCACTGGGGAGAGGCACTGCTGGAGAGGAACATCATCTTGCCTACCCTACCAGACCTGGGAGCCACACTGGCCTCTGAACCCCTCTGCCAGGCTGATTCACGGGACCAGGTACCAGTCCCCGGGAGACCCCGTACCCTACATACGATGGAGCAGCTGCTGAGAACTGCGTCCTTCACTCGTTCAGCTTGGGAGGGGGACTGGCCCCGCCTGCCATGGACACCCCAGCCCTGAGCTCTCCAAGGGTGGGGTGACCTCCAGAGGGGACCTTGGCAACCTCACAAGCCAGGGAAGGAGAAAATGACCTGTGTTCTCAGCTTTTTTTTTTTTTTTTTTTTTTCTGTACTGGGGGTGGAACCAGCGCCTCTGAACCGAGCTACATCTCTAGCCCCTTATTTATTTTTCAAATTTAGAGATGAAGTCTCACTAAGTCTCTGTTACCCAGGCTGGAGTAGAACTTTCAGTCCTCCTGCCTCAGCCTCCCAGAGTGCTAGATGACAAATGGAGGCCACCATGCCAGGCAAGTTTTCAGATCTGCATGGAGTGCAGAGTATATTTATCTAAATAAGCAGTGAAGAGGGAAAACGAACCACAGCTATCTGCCCAAAGCCAAGGCTGCTGGCTCCTCAGCCTGGGCCTCAATCAACTCTATGAGGGACCCTCTGGAGCTGGGTGTGGCGGTGCACGCCTGTCATCTCAGCACTCGGGAGGCTGAGGCAGGAGGAAGACTAGGCTGGGCTACCTAGTGAGTTCAAAGCCTGCCTGAACTACATAAAAAGAGCCTTTCTCAAAAAGAAAAAAAAAAGAAAAAGAAAAAGAAAAAGGCTTATGGGAAGATGTAGGGACACTGTATTCCATGTGGGGTCTTTCCTAGGGACCCCTTATCCAGAGTCCTGGTGTAGGGTTCTTCCCTATCCTGCCCAAAGATGGACCTTGCCAAGGTCTCCCTGAGCTGATCGCTGGCCCCAAGCCCCTCAGCTTCCTGCATGAATTAGGGTACGGGGTCTCCCATGAGGATACAGATGATGTATCACCACAGAAAAGACTTCAATATCGCTGGGCAGTAGGAAAACACAAAACCACAATAAATGCTCAGTACCCTGCCATCAGAAAGGCCAAAATAAAACAGTGGCAACACCAAATGCTGGTGAAAATGCAGAAAAATGTAATTGCTCACATGTTGCAGGTAGGAACAAAAAATATGATTAGCCCCTCTAGAGAACAGTTTGGAAATTTCTTTAAGAACTATAATACCAGCCCTGAACTGGTGACACACACCTGTCATCCTAGCACTTAGGAGAGATCACCATGAGTTCAAGTCTGGCTTCGACTGTACAGTTACACAGTCAGTTCAAGACTGTCTTGGGCCGGGGATTTGGCTCAGCGGTTCCGGCGCCTGTCTTGCAAGTGCAAGAACCCGGGTTCAATATCCAGTAACCATATACCATACTGGATGTGGAGACTCACGCCCAGCAGCAACCAGTACCACATACCACAGTGCCGGGCGCGGTGGCTCACGCCTGTCATCCCAGCACTCGGGAGGCAGAGGCAGGAGGATTGCTGTGATGTGAGTTTGAGGCTGAGCTCAGGGCCAGCCTGAACTACAAAGCGAGACCCTGTCTCAAAAAAAAAAAAAAAGACTGTCTTGAACTATACAGTAAGACTCTATCTAAAAGAATAAAGCAATCCAAAATTATATTACCACTGGGGAGGCTAAGGCAGGAAGATCAATGTAAATTTCATGCTAGCCTGGGCTATGTAGTGAGTTCAAAACCCTTCTAAACTGTATAGTGAGACCCTGTCTCAAAAAAGAAAAAAAACAAGGCCGGGGAGTTAGCTCAGTGGTTCCGGCGCCTGTCTTGCAAGCGCAAGGGCCCGGGTTCGATTCCCCAGTAACCACATAACAATACTGGGTGTGGAGACCCACACCCAGCAGCAACCAGTACCACATATCACAGTGCCGGGCGTGGTGGCTCACGCCTGTCATCCCAGCACTCGGGAGGCAGAGGCAGGAGGATTGTGATGTGAGTTTGAGGCTGAGCTCAGGGACAGCCTGAACCACAAAAGCGAGACCCTGTCTCAAAAAAAAACCTAAAAAAAAAAAAAAAAAAAAAAAAACACCAAATTCGAAAGTTTTTGAGGACAGACAATATCACCGGTGGAAAATTCCACATCACTTCACATGTCAGGTCCCAGAAAAAAACACGGGCACACGAAAAATATTCTGTAAAATTACCTTCAGCCCACACGTATACACAAAACATAACACCTGGGTCTTCTCCCTGTCCCCCGGAGTATCTCACTACACACATGTAGACATCATGAAATCTTAAAAACCCTGAACCAACACTGTGGCCCGAAGCATCCTGACAAGGGAGGCTCACCGTGATACACACAGCAACTTAGCTAAGCCTCCAGGGGCGATGCTGAGCAGCAGGGGCCAACCCTAGAGAGGCCATACTGTCTGGTCCCATCTCCACACCACTGTGGAAATGACAAGTTATAAAAACGGAAAACAGCAATAGTCGTCAGGGCCACACAGGAGCAGCTCACAAGCAGCTGGGTCTGGTGTCACCTGCCTGTCATCACTTAGATCAACACTTAGGAAGCTGAGGCAGGAGGATCGCTAGGTCGTTCAGGGCCTGCCTGGGCTACATAGTGAGATCCTATCTCGAAAAACCAAAACACGACACAGAACAAAGAGCAACTTGCGGGATCCCTGGAGGGACAGAAATGTCCTCTATCTTGGCTGTATCAATAACAGAGTCCTGACTGTGAAATTATGTTCCTGTCTGACAAGATATTACTGAACACTGTGAGCAGAACACAGTGAATGTAGATGAGAATTCTCTGTATCACTTCATATGACTATATGTGGATCCACAATTACAATACAAAATGTAACTGATGGGCCCGGGATTTAGCTCAGTGGTTCTGGCGCCTGTCTTGTAAGCACAAGAGCCCGAGTTCAATCCCTGGTAACTACATACAATAGTGGGCGTGGAAACTCACACCCACCAGCAATGTACCACACACTACAATGCTGGGTGTGATGGCTCACATCTATAATCTCAGAACTTGGGAGGCAGAGGCGGGAGGATTGCTGTGAGTTTTAGGCTAAGCTCAGGACCAGCCTGAACTACAAGGTAAGAACCTGTCTCAAAAAACCAAAAAGTAACTGAAAATAAAGTACAAATTATTGAGGGGTACAGGTGCATCTAAGGTTAATCCAGGACAACACTGAGGTTGTCTGAGAAGTCCCCAGGCCAGGCCTGGGAGGTGGGACTGTAAGGAATAGTCAAAGGCCTACTGCCCAACCTCCTCCCCATCAGTCTTGGTCTCTGCTGGGGCTGCCAATCAGGATACTCTAGGCCTATCCAACAGGCAAACTGGGCCCAGCATGCCAATCAAAGCTTCTCTTTCACAGCCAGAGGAATGACTCCAAGTTCAGACAGCATGCCCTAGTACATGACTGGCCCACATCTGAGCACCTGACCTTGGTGGTCAATGACAGTCCAGTGACAAACAAAGGGGGTGGTTTCTTCTTTAGAGGGCAGGTCCCAGAATGTGATTGGCCTGGAGATGGGCATCCAATCAGAGCCTGCCTGGATATTTTTGATTTTACCCTGGAGTCAGAGAAGTTGCCTTCTAACAGGCAGGAAAGGCCCACTGAAAAGGTCTGAGAGGCTGAAAGGAGGATCACAAGTTCAAGTCCAGCCTGGGCAACCTATCACAACGTAGCAAGATTGTGGCTCAAAAAATAAAAAAAGGTACAGGCTTCCCTGCTCCCTCCCTGGCCAGTCACTCGTGTGGCCTGTGGGGTAAGCAGGCAGATGCTCTAGGGCAGCCCAAGCTCCGAGAACACTAGGGAACTTTTGATGTCCAGGAGGCTCAGGAAGAGTCAGGGTTCAGCCAGCCTCCGGATCAGTGTGCCTGTCCTCACAGCTGTGGCCAAGAGCCTCTGTCCCCTCAGCATGCTGCCAGCACTCCTTCCGACCCAGGAATCCTGTTCGGAAACACCCCAGGGACTAAACATGGGGGAGAGGAAAATAGAGCTATTTATAGTGGAAGAAAACTGGACTCTTCCTCAAAGGCCAACAATAGGGAAATAATTAAGCAAATGATGAGCTGCAGGGTGAGGGAGGAATCTTCCGACAGGGAGACCAGGAGGGAGGCCAGGAGGGTATCGAGTGACAGCTGGTGTGGGCACAGCCTCGCCGGGAGGGGAGGGGAGAGTGGAGCCGGACACGGCCACACTGGCCCCGACTGTGGGCCCGGGACGCTGGCCAGGGGTTCTGAGCTCTTGTTCCTTCTGGTTTATGAAACTCTGCGGTTGATGCTTTGCTGAATTAGGGTCCCCGCTGTCCCTACCCTGCCCACCTAAGCTCCACAGCTCTGGGGAACCCTGGTGGCTGCTTCCAGTTCAGTAGAAACCAGGCTTATTAGTTTTGGGGGAATGCAGCGGGGTAGGACAGGGTCCCACTTATGTAGTCTAGCCTGGCCTCAGGACGACCCTCGTGCCAGTCGCTAGGATCACAGGTATGCCATCCCGCTGGGCTCCCTGGCCCGTTCTCGCTGCCATTCACACCCCTGGGGCCTGCAATGTCTGGAACAGTATCCACGTCCCAGTCCACTGGGCAGAGGGGCAGGGACCCTGCTCATGGCAGAGGAGAAGGGAGGAGAGGAGGAAGAGCCTGTGCTGCCCTGCAGAGCCTGCCGCACCCCACGGGGGACTGTGGTGAGCAAGCCAAGCTCTGCACCTGCTCTCCCAGCCTCCTGCTGCCCGAGTCCCCCCACCTGCTCACCCACCCTGTCTTCTGTCCACTGTGGCAGGAGCCCTGTGTTGCCCAGGGAAGGAGGATCATCTTCCTCACAGCCTTCTGTGACAGGAGGCCAGGCTCCAACCTCTAGGAGTTCCGTGATTTGTGACACTTTATTCAGTCACCAAAACTCAGAAGAAAGGGCTGGGAGTGTAGATCAGTGGCCAGGTGTGTGGTTAGCATGTGAGAGCCCGAATCCCATCCCCAGCACCAAGAAACCAACAGAAGCCAGGTGCAGTGACACACACCCGTCATCCCAGCATTCCGGGACGCCGAGGCAGGGGGCGCTCCAAGTTCAAGCCCAGCCTGGGCGACTTAGCAGGAATCTGTCTCAAAATAAAAAAGGCCTAAGCCAGCCATAGTGGCCCATGCCTATGATCCTAGTACACAGGAGGCTGAGGCAGGAAGATTGCAACAACTCTGAGGCCAGTGTGGGCTACATAGTACAGAACCAGCCAGTACAGAACTGGACAGCAAAACCTTGTCTTAAAAAATTTAAATAAATAAGAAATTGAAAAAGGCTGCCAGGGATTTAGCTCAGTGGTATCATGCCTACCTTGCAAGAACAAAGTTCCTGGTGCAAACTCAACCTGAACAATTTAGAGATTAACAATTAGACAATTAACAATTTAGAAATTAATCTTGAAATTAAGTAAATTAAATAAAAAGTTAATGATGCAACTCAGTGTGAAGGCCCCAAGTTTAATACAAAGCAGAAAAAAAAAAAAAGTCAGCTAAACTGAAGATTTTGTTTTGTTTTAGTGTTTTGCTCTGTGGTACTGGGGACTGAACCACCCAGAGCTACATCTCTGAGTCTTTTTATTTATTCATTTTATTTTGAGACAGGGTCTTGCTAAGTTGTCCAGGCTTGGCTTCAACTTGCAATCTTCTTGCCTCAGCCTCCTACATAGCGAGAGTCACAAACATGTGCCTAAGGGACTGTCTCCCAGGGTCCACTCAAGGGCCACTATAGGGGCAGCCCGGTGGGGGGAACAGCGCTAAGCGTCCCTCCAAAGGCCGTGACCCTTTGAAAGAATCTTAATGGCAGCAAGGTTCAAGAGCTGGAGGTCCAGTGCAGGCTGGGAGATGCCTGCAGGGAACTCACAAAGTTGGGGGCTAAGGTAATCTTTCTTGACTCATCCACACAAGATCCTCTCTGGTCCACAGGAAGCTTACAGCTCAGCTTGGACCAGAAGGTCAAAGTCAAGGTCATGGCTAGACTTCCAAGAGCTGGGTCTTCCACGAAGGCCAACTTTGCAAGATTTCACAGTGTAGTGTCACTGTCATCACCACCACAAAATGGGCCTTAGGGAACTAGGGGGGACTTACCTGCAGGGGGGGTGAGCTGTACAGGATACCGGCGGGAGGAGGTTCGTGCTGCGGGTACTCCCGGTCCATGGCAGGCCCCACTGTGAGCATCAGGG
>PVIR01030207.1:0-20234 GCA_004026965.1 Petromus typicus | reverse complement strand
GGACGCTTTGCAGAGAGCTAAACTCATACATCTTTCTCCAAGGAAAAGGAGGAAAAAACAATCCATCAAAACGACAGGACAGCCACCCTGATCAATGTGCCATATTTGTTTAATGAGGAGGCTATACCCAGTTCATTCATAATCATCCATTTTCCACACACACAAAAAAACATTTCTCGACTTTTTCTCTGGTAGGGGCTGGGCCATTAATGTGCAGCCTGGAGAAGCCTCCTGTGGAGCGGAGCAGAGGTAATCAGGGAGCGTTTGCTGGAGCCCCGGAATTCTGAGCTTACCGTGTCTGATTAAGGTTAATGGTAATCACGCATATCCAAGTCGTGCTATTTGTTCTTTGGCAAGACCTGATATTATTTGTATAAATAACACTGTCTAAAGGTTATCACCAGCACTTTGCATTTCAATCCAGAGCCACTTTTTCAGCAAATTAGAAAAAAAAAAAAAAATCTGAGAATGTGTTCCTCAAGGAAGAACTTTTTATTTGTTTAATTTTTAAAACAAGCCTTGGTGTAAGAATTGCATCTAGTTTGAGTCAGAGCCTGGCACAGGCATTTACTTCTTATTTTCTTGGGGTGGCCCGAGGTGAGAGGTGAAATTTGTTAAAAACGTTCTGTGCCAGGTGTCATTAGTTACGGTTCACTGTGCACCTTCACCTCCTGATATCCCTGTACCAGCAGCATTGTCGCCGTCATCGCCAACATGTTGCACAGACACAACCCAAAGCTCTCGCAGCCCACGGAGTACCCCGGGTTCTTAGGGCTCCAGCACCTTTGAACTGATGGGCACGAAGGTCAGGAGAGACTGCGCCTCTCCATATTCGCACAGTGGGGATCAGACTCTGCATTCACACCGAGGTGACACGCTGAGAATATGTCCTACTTGCCGTAGGGTTTTGTGCAAGTCACCAAACTTCCCTGAATCTTAGGTATTTAAGTTTAATGCAGAGATACTATTAAAAAAAAATCTGGATGTCATTGAACCAAATCAAAGAAACCTCTGAAATTTAGTTTCTTTTCTACAACGTGTGAGTATCTGTAGACACCTCCCCACCAACCAGCTGATTTAGGACTGAATGGATGAAACATTTAAAAGATTAACACTTGAATCTGTGCTGTGCTGCTATAACAGAACACCACGGATTGGTTATTTACAAAGATCCATTTCCTACACATTTCGAGGCTGACATCCGACATCCAAGACCTAGGACAACATCTGGTAAGGTCCTTTTTGTGACTCAATGGCAAAAGACACCTCTCCATTAGGGAACAAAAGAACTGGATTACAGCCTCCGCCCTTTACACAATGCACATTCATCTACTCAGGACAATGGAGCCCTCCTGGCCTGAGCGCTTCCATGAATATCTGCCCCTCAGCACGATTTCAGTGGGGCTGATATTTCCAATACAATAATTTTGGTGGACAAGGTCAACTGGAGCAACCCATTAGCACATTGCACATCTATGAAGGTAAAGTAGTTATTGATGAGGTTGAAGTGTGTGTATAAAGTATATGTGTTGCAAATCAGAAATCTCCTAAGCACCAGGAGATGACTCAACAGCTGGTGATTAGTTCTGAGTGGTGTAAAACTTTTACAGTATGTAAATAGTCCAGATATTTTATAATTCATTAATAAATCATCCCTGTAGGTTCAGAAACATCACCATGACTGAATTTCTTTTCCTAATTATTATTATTGTTTTATTCTTATTGTACTCTCAGGTTGATCTCTTACACACGTAAAGTTTATTAAGCCTGTTGTATCTTTCTTTTTCTTCCACTCAGATGTTCATGGGGGCTTTGGGAATACTTATTACTAGACTTACTAAAACCTATTAGTTTTTCTTTGCTTCTGGAAACTATCCTCAGATTAAATATAAAAGTTCTCAAAAGAAATCTTAATATGATATATTGCACTTAAAATACAATCATATATGTTATATCTATTGGCTTTGTCCTCAAATTTTATTGAGCCAAAATTAAAGTGTGTACATCTTGTGAACTGATTTCATTTCTATTGTACCTGCTGTACTGTAAGCTTCCTAAACCAGCAGTGTCCAAGGGTGATTGGTTTCCTGGGCCACTTTTGGTTCTCCACTAGAGTAACTTTACATATCACACTTGGTGTTCCACTTACCCAATCGAGCTATTGTAAATAAAGTATAGTTTTACAAAACGGAAGACATTCACATTGGGTTCCACTATTAATTGGCCTCCTCTCACGCTGCATGTGGCTGTTGCAAATGGTTCCCACCTCCTTAAACGCCACTCTAAAATAATAAATGGCTTCATTTTTTATTTTTCTGGTATTAAGATAATTAGAAATGAAAAGTCAAATCAGCATGTACTTTTTGAGGTTTTGAGTTCACTTCTTAATACACTCTTGTATTTTTCTAAAGTCAAATAATAATTCTACTTAGAAATACAAAGGAACAACATGTGTTCTAGAGAGACTCCTGAAAAGTCCTAAAATTATATTCTCATTTTCTCTGAATTATAAATTTCAAGTAAAACACACTTCCAAGTTCCCATAAGACAAAAATGAAATACACTTTTAAGCTTCTTGCATCTTCAATTTATGCCTTTAATTTTCATTTAACTTCCACATCTCCCCAAGTAGACAGTAGGGCCACTAAGCTACCATGTCAGTGCAACCATTTTGGGTGAACCCTTGTTCTTTGCAGACTTCAGCTTTCTTTCAGGTAAAACGTCCAAAAGCTCAGAGAGGTTGGGGACAGCACTTGTAAGGACACAAATGCACAATTCTCACTGTCATGCTCTCTGCCTCTCTCTTGTGCACACACTATGAATTTTATACATGTCTGCATGGTCAAGTGTATATATCTGCATACTTATAACCTCAATGGTCACACATTGCATTTGAGTGTATTCTGTGGCTTTTAAGCGCCTTGAATTTTCTTTATTCTTTTCTTCAATTGTTTTGTCATCATGTAACTTTGCCAGTTCTCCATGATATTTAAGACTTTCTGGCACAGATCTCAGTCAAATTGGTATGCATTTTTGGATAGAAGTAAGACATACACTCACATGTGCCAAAAATATTATTTTGCAATTCATACTTTTTGCAGTCTTGTATTTTTGAAGGGTACTTTTTAAAATTTTGCTAAATAGGTGCATAGTTAATACAAATTTATCTTCTAGCAAAGAAATACATTTTATCAAATAAAAATCTTCTCTTTCACTTCTAATTTTTTTTCACGTTGAAACCTATTTGGTCTATATATCTTTACCAGCATCCTTTTTCCTAGTATTAGAATATTGCATTTTGCCCACAGTTAACATTTTTATAGTTTTATTTTCTGATTGTCTCCATACCCTTCTGTTGTTCAAAGTGAATTTTACTGAGAGCCGGGAATTTAGCTCAGTGTTTTTAGCACCTTCCTTGCAAGTGCAAGGTCCCAGGTTTGATCCCTGATAACCCCATACAACACTACTGAGCATGGAGACTCACCCACCAGCAATCAGTACTACATACCGCGATGCTGGACATGGTGGCTCACAGCTGTAATCCCAGCACTTAGGAGGTAGAAGTAGGAGGATTGCTGAGTTCAAAACCAGCCTGAACTACAAAGTGAAACCTTGTCTCAAAAAGCTAAATGAAAAAGTGAATTTTACTCTTATTTAATCTCACATGGGCTGTACTTCACTAGATATTTTAATTCCATTTTTATTTGCCATACTTCGATGTATTTGAAATTATTTTGTCCTCTCATTTTGCTCTTCCACTTGCTGTATTTTCTCTGTACATTTTCTGTTGTCTTTGTTGAATTCACCACAATTGATATTTTTTAAAATTGCTTTTGAAGTGATACATTTTCCTTGCTTTTTCTAATGGTATCCAGTACATTTAAATGAATGCTTTAAGCATGCATATTTTCTCCTATGGTATAAAGCAAATCAGAATTTTCAAAATCTTCACAAATGTAAGATGATTATCCTAATTTCTATTCATATGCCTCCTCATCACCACTGCCATGTTTTGCTGCCTAAAATTTCATTTTGATAATGTAAAACATAAAAAGCATTTTTAAAAATCATGGTTGCATATTGATACCCACTTCTGAGAGCAAACAGAAGTTTCTCTTGACTACTTTAATCAAGGTTAGCTGTATTATCCGGGGTTCTTCTCCCTCAAGGATCCTAGATCTATTACTTTTTCATCATGTCTGTCTTTAGAGACTTAATGCTAGAGTTTCTTTTTGCCTTTCAGGTTTTTAGATTCAAAGTAAGAGTTTACTTTTATCACTGGGCAAACCACACACAATAATTTACAAGTCAAATAGAATACTCTAAGCTAAAAATAAGGAAATATTTGCATATTTCATCTCCTATATTAATTGGAATGCTAAAATGTTCAACTACATGCCCTACTGAAGCCAAAAAATAGAAAAAGTTAGACAGGGTACAGGTCCTGAGTAGTTAACCTGAAGTAAATGAAAAGTTGGGACTTGAGTGAGTTAACATTGCAAAGAGCCAAGATTACTAAGCAAAGTGACTATCAGAGCCTCATGGAATGCTAGAGGCAATGAACAGATCCTCAACCAAATGGTTATTTAATTTCTAAAACTTACATCTGAACTTTGCTATTAATATAGCAAATTGATTTTGACTCTTGACACGTCATGCTCTTCACATCCTCAGGACTTTCCCACAAGAAAAATACCCCAATTACAGCTCCTAACCCTAGCCCTCCAGAACTTTGAGCCAAATGGAATCTGCTTTCCTCAGAAAGTTACTTGCTTCAGCTACTTTGAAAGAGTAGCACAAAATGAATTCATACAGAATATTGATAATAGAGAGTGGAATTAATGTGATGTAATGTTGGCATTGGATAAGTAGCCGAGAATGGGAGAGTTTGGAGGATGAACTAGAAAAAGTCTGGAAACCTAAAAGCAGGGCATGACAAGTAATTCTGGTGAGTGTTCATAAAATAAGGCCGGGGAAATAGTCATAGGTGGAAATAAGGATTCTAATGGAAATTGTCCTAAAGGCTGCCCTTGTTAACCAAATCAAAGACACTGATGTGCCCTACATCCATGCCCAGACTTTGAAAAAGGTAAAAGTTAAGAATAAATTATGTAGTGGGACAGATGTTGAACAGCACTCAGCATGCAAGCATGGGCACTGTGCACTGTTCGTGGTCACATGAATGCTGATACCTGAGGGCCAGAAAGCAGAATAGAGAGATTTGTGAAAACTGTGGCATAATAAAAGTTG
This sequence comes from Petromus typicus, assembly GCA_004026965.1. Taxonomy (NCBI): domain Eukaryota; kingdom Metazoa; phylum Chordata; class Mammalia; order Rodentia; family Petromuridae; genus Petromus; species Petromus typicus. Next base: position 14,984 of record PVIR01030207.1, on the reverse strand, counting down.
TGTTAGAGATGGGAGGGTACAGAGGAGCAGCCTTTGCTAAAGAGATTAACATGGATAAAGTAGAAAAGAAGTTGAGGACACCTGAGAACTTCCACACTGCCACTCCCAACACAGGCTCACAGGATGGAAGTTCGGATTTGTGTCTCGGACTGAGACTCAAAGGCTGCAGATGACAGGAAGTTCAAGAGGGAGTCAGGTCCTGACTTTCCTGGGAATTTAGTGCAGCACCTCTGACAACACTGCTGTCATGGCCAGTTCATTCTGCCATTTTGTGGGAAGGGAGAAGCAAGAGTTGGGGCGTTAATGGTGGCTTCCACCAAAACTCCAAGGGAGAGACTGGGAGACTAGGAAGCAATTTGCCACAGGTATGGTGACTCTGTGTTAAGTCCTAGATAATGCGACATCTAGTGAAACTGTGGGAGAAGAACTGAAAGGATTCCTACAAGGATGGAGAGAAGAACATTGTGCCAGGCCCATCGAGGAATTTACCAGCAGCCTCAGGGGGCACCTATTCGAGCTGTGATCAAAAAAATAAATCTACTGGCACAAAGCTCCCTAATATGTGAAAGGTCAATCCATCTCCACAACGCACACAAGATGCCACGATGAAAGCATTTAAAAATAATGTCTGTGCCTCTTGATTCGCTCTTGCCTCGAGCTTCCTCCTTTTTCATTCTTACTTCACTGTTCTTCCCACTTAGAAGGGGAGTGCTTCCCTTGTGCCTTCCCTGCTGCTGTTCCCTGGAAGTAGATAACGTGTTTTGGTTTGATAGGCTCACAACCTCAGGAAATTTTCCTTGAGTGTCAACTAGACTCTGGACTTTTGAATTAATACTACAATGCGGTAAGTCATGGAGACTGCTGTGAGTGGGAACACAAGTTTCAGAAGGCCAAGCGTAGGCAGAGTGCTGTGATGTGAATGTGCTGTAGAACTCATTTTATACTTTAATCAGCACTGTGCAGTTGAAGGTGAAAGCCAGGCCTCTCTGGACTAAAGTTCAGCCTTGCTCACTTATCGTAACTCTACCTCATTGTGACTCCACTTTGGCCAAAACAAAAGATCACCTCTTCAATCAATGTACAACCAGCCACCTCGATGCATGCTACAGCCAATCCACGACCGACCTGACTTGTATGTTTACACCCTCTACTGTGTACTATATAAATGACTGTATTTTGTATTAAAAGCAGAAAAAAAGTGTTTTTTGAAACACTCCTCAGAGTGTGATTCCGTTTGCCTCATCCCTCCCAATCCAAGTGTCCATTCCCATAAAAACCACAACAACATATGGAAATAAGGGATTTGTACCCAGTACAAGTACTGTATTTAGAAGTAGGATCTTTCACAGTGATTCTACTAGATAAAGTCACTTGTCTTATGTGGGGATAGATATAACTCCCAAAGTGCTAGGTGTCAGATGCACTAGGTTCATATTAGCTGAAGTTAAAGAATCCATTCTAAGGAACAATGAAGGTTAAAAGTAGGAAAATTTATAGGGGACTAGAAATGGGGAATAGAAATAAGGAATAAACAGTTCCTGAGCAATAGGAGGAGTCTTGACTGGGCTGCCAGTTCTCAGAGGTACTTGTATAGAGCAGTCAGTCACAAGGGGAGTGTACAAGGTGAGAAAAAGAACATAAGCAGTGAGATGATAAGTGTAGTTGCTTAGATAATATTAACCCAATAGTAAGAAGGGTGCATGAGTGACATCACTAACTTTGGTCAATAATCTGTACTCTTAGTTTACAGTCTTCTTAGTCTTAGAGGTCCCACTGATACCTCCACTGATATAATGACCTCTCTACATGGGAAAGCCTCGAAGGGTGGTACCCATAATCCCCAGCTTCTGTTCCCTTAAGGAAGTGTGCAGTTCTGACCGCTGTGACTTTGATCTTTTTCAGATGACCCTACCGCCACAGCCCCAACACCTTCTCCTCCTCCTCAGGACTCCCGTGGTCCTCTAATAACTGGACCTAACTTGGCTGTGTCTGTTGTTAAGACGGCCATAGAAGCATTATAAGAAGAAGGAGGAGAATTTTATATATATGGGGGGGTGGTAGGGTGGGTGGGGCTATGGGAAAAAATGAGAATTAAGTTGTGTCTTATACTGGTACAAATCCCCATTATGGAGTGCAATCATGATGTGTATATTTAAGGTACCAATAAAATAATTTAAAAAAAAAAAAGAAGAAGGAGGAGGAGGATCAGACAGGAACCTAGACACACGTGCAAATCTGCTTCTTGCTCTGCGATGGGCTAGGTCACCCAAGACTCCTCCAGCTTGACTTCATGTTGGCTGTCATAGAGCCCCTGGAACACTGTATTAAATAAACTTCTTCGTTCCTAACAGCCTGCTGCAGGTGTTTTGCTAACATAACATATTTTAGTCAGTCATAACCTGTCACAATCTCATGCTAATTATTGTAATGGAGAAAGTAGCTTTTTTCTGTCCAACTCTAGTTATATTCATGTAAATCTATACATAATGTTTTCTGGAAAATTCATCTTAAATTAAAATCTGAAAATTCATTCTACTCAGAATCATCTAACCCAATAAGAAAAGACCTGTGTAAACTAAAAATAATTTTGTTTTATAAAAAGGAATTTTGAAAAACAGAAGTCTCTAATCTTCCTTAATAATAAGAAAAAAATATAAAATGGTTATGATCTGTTAATACATAACAATATTATCAAGTTATTTAAGGAATTTTTCAATATCTCTTAGATATCAATTTTTCTCCAAACAATTTCAGTTTAAAGCTAAAGAAGAAAATGCATGCCTGAAAGAAATTAAACTAGAATGCCTCACTCTGTCCAATATTAAGGTCTACAACCTTAAAACTGCAAAGTGCAATTAGATGAAACATATAGGAACAGAGTAAAAGGACCATAAAACACAAAATATATGTTTTTGGTCCACAGAGTCTCAAATGTCATACATCACTAATTTGGGGGAAAAAGAGATAGAGTTACAGTATAGCCTTTCCAGAAACCGTACACATGAGAAATGCAAAATGTATGCAACTAGCGATAGTAGGTGACACATTTTGATAGCAAAAACATCATTAAACAGACATATCTGAAGAAACTAAAATTTTACAGTCACTGATAAGACAAATAATATATCAAATGTGTGGGGATGTCAAAGCTAACCTAATAATGATGCTCATATATTTAACACAGATATCCATAAAGGTTTGAATTTGAGAATTAGAATCAAATTACAATATGAAGAAAAATATTTATTTGATCTTGGGTGACAGTTTTTTTTAAAATAAAAAGAAAACAATAAACTGTAAATGATTAAGGAAAAATGAAGAACATGTCCATAAATAGCCAATATAAAATGCTTCTCAGCTGACCCAGGCTATCACATAGCATTTTTCTCAAAAAACTAATAATATTTATTGTTGAAAATTATATGACTCAAAAAATAAATCTAAAAACATAGACCATAAAATTCATCCACTAAATTGTCATTGCCTGCTACATGTGATACTCCAGTTACTTTTAGAGCCCTACAAAATAGCATAAGAAGAACATTTCGGAAAAACTTTTTTTCTTTGCAATATTTAATGGCAAACTCAGTGCCTCAGGCCTGCAAGGACAGTATTCCATCACTGAACTACAGCCCCAGGGGGAACATAGAGGCAATTTTGAAACTAGTTTATTCCACAATGCTTTCCACTCCTTTAACGACATATTGACTCCATAGATTTCTCTATTTAAGTTTCACAGATGAACTTTTTTTAGATGTGTGATTGCCTAGTGTGATATCATCCTGAATGGATTAAGCAATAGAACTAGTGAAACACAGTTCTGGGTGTGTCGTGGGCTGCAAAATGAATAACAAAGACCTGGGCTTGAATGGGTGCCACCAGCTAACAACTCTGTGATGCAGCCTGAACACAAAGGGAAAGAAGAATGAACTCGTCCCCTTTCTCCTGGCAAGAGCTCCAAACTTCGCCACTTCTTTTGGACCTCTGTGTCTCCAAGTCCTTCAAGCTCCCTGTGCCAGGTCTTTAGCTTTCTAGTGCAGAAGCTTTGACTTTCTGACAAGCACCTTTGCCTTGACTCCATGGCACGCTCCAGGCCTTCTACCTCTGACTGAACCTTCTGACCCTGCAGCCCACAGACAACCATTTTCCCTTCTTCTGCCCAGACCCAGCCCTTGTAACTCCACTCGGTAAATGCTTTACATGAGCATATAGACATATATCTATATTACTACTTGTTTTAGTTTATATTATATGATACCCTATAAACACATACAGTATAGATGTATGTATATGTGTGTGTGTAGACAAACTCTTATTGCACCCAAAATTTCTTCATTTAAAAGCAGCAAATTTGGAAAATCTGTTAAAAATATGGATGTGACATCCATTGACATTCTTTGCCTAGAAGTCATTAAGAAAGAATCTAGAATAAAACCCAAAACATTATTTAAGATAAATCTAAGGGGCAGGAAAAAAATGACAGATATTGCCGTACTCATACAGCCTTCCTAGAATGACTAGACTGGGGACTTCCTTGGAAGTGAAGTAAGAAAAGGATTGTGAAGTGGCTCAAGGATTGAGGTGAAAGCAGATCCTGACGTTTATATAAGTGTGAATAGAGAAGTACAAGGAGATTTCCTTAGCAGTTACTGGCGGGGACAGTTATGGTGACTGAGTTTGGTGTTGGAATCCTGTTGAACCCCTTTTGGTCAAGGGAAGAGGAAAAATGAAGTTGGTGCTTGGAAATGATTGTCAGCTTTGGGAGCATTCACCAGGCTAACCACCCTCCTGCATTTAAATTAAAGGCGACTCCAAGAACTAATTTCTTCAATGATAGTGACGAATACTGGCACAGCATCAGTACAGACAAAATTTATGAAAGCAGATGCTTTCTGGAATTTTTATAGCAATAGACTTTTCATGCAAAAAATGAGCCATAGAGAAGACATATTTCTGTCCAAATACATTGCCAAGAATCTACAAATATTTCAGGAAGCAGTTACCTTTGGAAGACGGGAAGAAAGCAGAATTCAGAGCAGAGATATCAGACATATGGAAGACAAGAAACATAAATAAGCAAAACTTAGGAGACAGTAGAAATAAAATAATTCTAAAAATGTGGAAAAATCACAAGGAACACAAGGAAGCACACACTGGAAAATATGGTGTGAGACTAATAGGATTCAAATGAGGGGAGAGTACACCCAATGATCCGCAAAAGTGTAAAAAATGTGCGAGAGGTAATGTTAGAATACAGGAGCCAGGCGTAGGACAGCCGCTCACAGAAAATCTCCCTTCCTAAGACAAACACAAAGCCACAAAGAGAACCAATATGCACAGGTGAATTGAAGTAAGGCCTGAATCTTCACAAATAGAGAGCACGTCACCTAGAAGGAAAACTGGAGCAAAATAATTCTCCCCAGCATAACCTAATGAACCTACAGCCCACCAGAGACGAGGCAATCATTGGGCCTCTAGGAGACAGTGAAATAACATATCCAAAAACTTCAAGGAAATAATGCCATCCCCAGAATTTCATAGGCAGCTCAATTGCTTTCTGCAGATTACAGCTCTACCTCAAAGCAACTAGATCATGAACTTTAGTTAATAAAGAAGCACCTGAAGAAGGAATGGTACTTGTGATTAAGGGATAGACAGGCCAATGACACGACAGAGATGACACCAATGTCACGTGGTGATCATCTCACACAAATGGGATGCTCCATATTTATTTTTGCATGGAGACCATAGATTATCTTTTTTTCCCTCTAATGAGTGAGCCACACTGATTTCATCATACGCATATAGTCAATATTATATATATAATCGGTATTATATATAATCAATATTATACATATATGTATATAATAAGCAATGCTATGGATATTAACAAACGATTTTCCAAAAGTATTAAAACTTGTTGAAAAAAGTAAATTTAAAAGAGAAAATATGTATCATGCACTGGTACAAATACTCAATGTTGAATGAGATTTTAATGTGTATATGAAATGTACCAATAAAATCGATTTTTTAAAATGAGAAAATAATGGGCCAGGGTTTAGCTCAGTGGTTCCAGTGTTTGCCTGGCAAGGGCAAGATTCCGAGTAGATTCCCAGTAATCACATACTACAATGCCAGGCATGGGAACCACACCTGTAATCCCAGCTCTCAGGAGGCAGAGGTAGGTGGATTGCTGAATTTGAGGCTGGCCTGGGCTTCATACTGAGTGTGGGGCCAGCCTGAACTACAAAACAAGAAAAAAAGAGAGAAAAAATAATAATAATGCAATTAGTGGTTTTTTTAAACAAATGGTTCGAATGACATATTAATGTCCTCAGTCAATTTTACATGTAATTTGTGAAGCATTCAGACTGATAAATGTGATAAAATGTGTGGCTAGCCAGGAGCAACTTCTTTATGACCTGAATCAATAATTTACTTAAGAATATAATTCACTAAGACGAAAACAGAGGTCAGAGAGTAAGATCCACTGATATTAGCTAATGTTACAGAGACAGCAAGAAAACACTCCTCTGTAGTCTAAGACTCATAAACAAAAACGCTTTTGAATATTTACTGGGGCTCCTATACCCCTTCTGTAGGAAGAAAGGAGGAATGTTTAGAAAGTTGTCCCATGAGAATAAACTTAGAGTCCCTGGGGAACAGCTGGAACAGGGCTGCATCCTTCTGGAGTAAGAGCCCAGCCAGCTCAAGTGAGAGCAGAGATCGGAAGGAGGAGGAAAATTTCCTGGTCACCGTATGGATATTTCCTAGTGGAAGAAAACTAGGACATTTCACTTTTGAAACGTCGCTTCGTGAGCTGCTATTTATAGTCACTCTGTCCTCCCACCAGACATCATTCCAATAAATAAGCCACGAAGGAGCCATTGCCTCAGGGAAGTGAATTAATAGATGCAAAGAAACAGATTGTGATTTTCAAAAGCTTAGAGACTAAGAAAAGTTGTGAAAGAGAACATTTGATGAATCAGAGTTAAGAGAGCTAAATCTCTTCAGATAAAATTTCTCTAGAATGGCGGACAGGGGACACTTGAGAGGAAGGAGTGCGAAGGAAATATAATTATAGGTTCTTCCTTCTCTAGACTGTTCTAGAAAACCCAGACTGATGCTAACCTCCCCTTCCCTAATAAATCCCCAGAGCCAGCCCTAACAGATAAATCACCTTATTTCATGGATAATCATAGATGTTTTGAAACAATTTGCAAAGTTTCCCATTCCAAATGCTGGCACGAGGCAAGCAGAATTCTCTATGCTCCTACATTTGCCACAGCTTTTCGTGAGGCCACTGAGTAAAACTCAAAATACACCCGACACGATTCTTTGAGCAGTGCCCTGGTATAAGCAGTGAGAAGAGAACCGTGTGAGCCCAGATAAGACCAGAACTTCGAACAGTTCGCAGCTCCAGGTGCATGACCAAATCCAAGGTCTTTCCAGGGAGGCCAATGTGCGAAGAAACAGAATAGCAGGAAGGGTTCCTTCCCTGACGCCAGATGCTGTCTGAGTCCTCACAGTCTAACTGCGGTAGGAAGCAGAGGAAAAGGTCGCTCTCAGAAGCCTTCTTTTTTTTAAAATTGAAATCTTTATTGGTACATTACATGTACGCATCATGATTGCACTCCATAATGAGGATTTGTACCAGTATAAGACACAAATTAATTCTCATTTTTTCCCATAGAATCCTTCTGTTTTTCAGAAACACACACAAAACCATGAGGTGAACATGGAACTACCATTTCTGCAGGATAATCACAATCGGACATTGGTAATTGCACTTCTTACAGTCTTAATAGAAAAATGAAGTTTTAGATTTTGGAGAGAAGGAATTTTTATCTTTGTTTTTATAATGATTATGGACTCCCAGGAAGTTGTAAAGAAAGGTCTACGATCCTATAAATTATTCTCCAGCCCTCTTCTCTTGGGGTGACACCTGATGTGACTGTATTACAAGGTCAAAAACAGAAAAGTGACACTGGTATAAATGGTACTGTCAGAATAAATTTTAAAACATGTAATTTTTAAATAAGCACTTTACAAATTTTATAACTATTTTTGAAACAAAGAAAAATTGAAAAGATAATATAGAGATTCCACTTCCATCCTCTGTTATTAGCATCTCACTGGTATGGTACATTTGCCAAAACTAATTAATATTGATATATTATTGTCTACTAATGTTCTTATTTTATGAAAATTCAGCGTTGTTACCAAAATTCAACATTGCTACCAAATACATTTTTCCAATTTGTGATGCCCTATGACATTTAGCATTCATGCTTCTCAAGATCTTCTATGATTTTACTTGTCTCTAACGACTTTAGAATGTTAAGAAGTCATGGTCATGGCTAGACATTGTGGAGAGCCCCTCCATTTTGGTTGGAATGATGGTTTTTAATCACAATTCTAGTAGAGCTATGGATTTTTTAAAGAAAATCACAGGGATAAAATGTCACTCTCACGTTACAAATTCTGGGGAGTGGGAGGGAGAACAAAGACATACAACACTTTCCGTCACATCGAATCAGATTACATAGGACAGAGGTCTGTCAGTCAATCTGGCCAAGTCAATATTTTTGTGTGTTTCTTCAACACAAAGTTCCTCCTTTTCATAATTGTTATTTGAAGAAACGTTGCTAAGCACAGTCCACAGTTAGAGAAAGTTTTGCTTCACCTCTATTAGGATTTACATCTGCATAAATTATTTGGAAATCCTCTATACAAGCCATAGAAAATGTGTTTATTCTCTCTTATTCACTTATTTTGTCAGCAGTGCAATCCACCTATGAATTATTGATGTTAATATCAGTTTGCAGGTATTTTATCTTGTATTTTCATCACAGAACCTAGTGCTATTCTATTTTGATGTTCCCTTTGCTTTATCTTTGACCACTGGATGCTTCAATTTTTGGGTTCCATGTACTTTGACAGAGCCTCACCATTGTGGAATCCTTACAAAGCACTTCTTTACCTTTTTGCCCTATTAAATACTTTCAAGCTCATCTTTTACTATGTAGCCCAGGCAAGCCTCAAATTCACAGCAATCCTCCTGCCTCTGCCTCCCAAGTGCTGGGATTACAGGTGTGAGCCACCACGCCCAGCACTGTGGTGTGTGGTACTGGTTGCTGGTGGGTGTGAGTCACCACACCTGGCATTGTGGGATGTGCCTAACAAGGATGGAACCAGGAACCTTGGGCTTGCAAGGGAGGCACTGGAACCACTGAGCTAAATCTTGGCCCTCAAGCTCATCTTTTCAAGTTTCCTGTTCCCTAGAATGAATCATTTCTCCAAGAAACTCTGGTCCTTTTACTGGAAAGTGAAACCTGTCCACTCGCTGTTCTAGTTACTACCTGATGGTCCTTATGTCAAGCCTTTTGAACTAACAAAGCAAGGAACTACATGCTCTGTCCCTCATCCATCTCATGGTGACTAAACTCTACTCTCCTTACCACAGTACCCGAAGATATTTAATACATGGCACTCAGCAATGACACATTAGATAAATACAAATTTATTATCGCATGAACTGACAAACAAGGGGGAGGCAGACATTGAGCCCAACTCAATACTACACGGCAATGTGCTCATACCGCGTGAGCAGCGGGGACTGTGGGAAGCAGGCTTTGTAGCAATATAAATGTTGGGTGTTCCCCGGTCCTCGAAGAGACTGTAATTTTTAAGATAATTCCATATGCTGTCAGGAAGATAAAGCTTGTTAAATTAGATAACAGGCTGGATATGAATGGCCTAATGGATAGAAAAAATTACCCAGAAAGGAATTCTTTGTTGCTAGGTAGCAGAGAATTTATGGCTAGAGCTAAGAACTCATGATGACAAGGTCTTTGGCATCCTGGGAGGTGACAATATGTGAAGGCAGCACCTTCACTTTGAGGTCTTACAATACTGTGCTTCCCCTTAGGAGTGTATACATCTATCTATAATTATCTGAAGTCGGATCTCTTACAAAAATGTAATGCATATTATTGAAGGTAAATTTATCTTTAAATAGCTAAAAATGTCATGATAAACTGATAAAAATGGAATTATGGGGTACACTGAAGTATACTGTAAATTATTAGATATATAGTTCCAAATACCTTTTTTTTTTTTTTTAGGTTTTTTAGGTTTTTTAGGTTTTTTGAGACAGGGTCTCGCTTTGTGGTTCAGGCTGGCCCTGAGCTCAGCCTCCAACTCACATCACAGCAATCCTCCTGCCTCTGCCTCCTGAGTGCTGGGATTATAGGCGTGAGCCACCACGCCCGGCACTGTGGTATGTGGTACTGGTTGCTGCTGGGTGTGGGTCTCCACACCCAGTATTGTTATGTGATTACCAGGGAATCGAACCCAGGCCCTTGCACTTGCAAGACAGGCGCCGGAACCACTGAGCTAACTCCCCGGCCCAGTTCCAAATATCTTTACAGAAAGTTTTGCACACATTAATTCTGTTAACAGAATATCTAAAATTACATAATTGACAATATGCATACTATGAATTGATTTTAAATGCTTTAAAAACTGATCTAGATTTATATTTGGAAAAGATTGTCATTCCACTCTTCTGCAGTTGTGAACAATTTCCAAATAATTTTTAAGACAAAAGTTCACTGGAAGCTTTTCAAAAATTACAGAATCTACCACTTTAACTTCTTGAATTTATTTCATTGATGTCTTGGTAAACATCCTCCTAATTGCTGTGGAATTCAATTTGTTAGTACTTTTTAAAGGTTTGTGTATCCACATTTATTGGCCTGTACTTTTTTTGCAATGTCTCTGCATTATCTTTTATGTCAGGGTAATACTATTTTCATAAAACGACCTGATAGTGTTTCTCTAATTCAGTTGAGAAGGATTAGTGCTAGTTATATTTTAAAGATCCTTAATAGGAACCATTTTATCTTGGACTGTTTCCCCCAACCTTGGGAAGTTTCTAAGTACTGACACAATTTTATTAGTAGTTTACATTTTTTCTGACTTGTTCTTTATAAGTCATGAAGTCCATTTGTTGCAAATTCTTATAATGGATTCATGAAGGTTTCATCTCTTTTTTTATATATTGAAAGAAATTTCTACACAAGTAATTTTTCTTAATTATTTTAGGAAGCAAATTTAAAGCTATTTAATTTTCTATGGTCTTTATGGTGAAGTTGGGCCACAGTATTTTTCTGCTGTTCCCTATCAGACAGTGGAAGGCAAAGCCGAAGGTTAGCTAGATATGACACATTTTCTCATAACAAAAGTCAGCTTTAATAAATTTCTCCATGTTATGTTCAGCATAACTCATTCCATGTCATCGCAACTTTACCCATAATGCCTATGATTCAACTTGAATTTCTTGAGTGACAAGATAGCCCCAGCTCCCCGCTTCAAAAATGAAAGCTGGTTCCCAAGAAATCTTTTGAAAAAGTTGACTTTCTCACTTCCTCCTGAGAACCTGCATACTGGAAGTTTCCTGGAATCCATGATGCTTTAAAAAATAACTTTGAAAAATTTCTTTTCATACGCTATTGACACATTTTCTTTTTTTTTTTAAATTAATTTTGTTGATACATTTTACATATACATCATGATCATATTCAACATTGATGGTTTATATCAGTACATGACACATCTTGATTCTCATTTTTCCCATTATACCTGCTCTCCTTATAACTCCCCCCATATACATAAGCTTTGTTTCCTTGTTTTCTTAACATCAAATTTTTTCTTTCCATTCTTTACTATCCCTACCCCCTTTTTCCATTTGAACATTTTCTTACTATTTCACAATAGCTAAAATACATTTTAGAACTCATTTGCAACTTCAATTTGTCTACCAGAGAAACTGAGATATGGTATTTACACATCTGTGTCCTATGTATTTCATTTAGGAGTTTGTCATCAAGGTACATCCATTTGAGTATAAATGACTCAAATTTATCATTCTTTATGACACAGCAATACTCCATTTTATTAAAAACCCACATTTTTTTAAATCTAGTCTCTAGTTGATGGGCATTTGGGTTGTTTCCAAGATTTATATATCAGAAACTGATCTGCTATAAACACTGTTGCACATGTGTCACTGTGATGTGAATCTTTTAATTTTTTGGAGTATATACCTAGCAGAGGAATGGCTGGGTCAAATGGGACCTCTAATCCTAGTTTTTGGAGGAACCTCCACACTGATCTCCACAGTGGCTGTACCATTCCTGCCATCAGTGAGAAAGGATTTGTTTCTCCCCACAATTCCACCAGCACTTATTGCTTGTTGATTTTGTGATAGCAGCCATTCTTTGTGGAGTGAGATAGAATCTGAGTATTGTTTTCATCTGCATCTCTCCAATGATCAATGGTGTTGAGCATTTCTTCATATGCTTCTTACCTGCCTTTACTTCTTCATCTAAAAAATGTCTGTTCATTTCACATGCCCATTTTTAAATTGGGTCTTTAAATTTGAGGAAGCTGATTTGTTTAAGCTCTTTATATTCTCTCACTAGTAGCCCTTTTGTCTGAGAAACAGCTGGTTTGCCCATATTGTAGGTTGTCCTTTTGCTCTTCTGGTGGCTTCTCTTGCTGTGCAGAAGCTTTTTAATAAGATGAGATCACAATTGTTGATTCCTTCTGCTAGTTCCCATCCTACTGAGGTTTTGTTCATAAAGTCTTTCCCTGAACCAGTATCTCCAAGAGTTCTACCTAACCCATTTTGCAGCAGGTTTAGTGTTTCTGTTTTAATATTTATGTTTCTTGTCCACTTTGATTTCATTTTAGTACACAGTGAAAGAGATAGGTCTAGCTTTAGTCTTTGGCATGTTAAAACCCAGTTTTCCAGCATCATTTGTTAAAGAGGTTATCTTTCCTCCATTGAGGATATCTGGCTCCTTTGTCAAAGATGAGGTGGCTTCATATATCTAGAGTTGTTGTTTGTGGATCTTCTAGTCTGTTCCATATTTTCTTTCTTCTGTATTAATTGAAGCTACATAGCCCCGCAGACACACACATACACACACCTATTGTGCCTTAATACCTTGGTTCAAAAACCCTTCTGTCTGCGAACAATTTGGCTAAGAAATAAAAGTGTGTTACAAAAGTTTTCTCTTGTTGGAAAACTCCACATTGGATGACAAACATAACTGTGGGCATCTTCCCATAACCACAAACAGAGCCGTCTTCTCCTAAATCATAATACAAGTTTGTAAACAACTTATCTCTGTGTATGAAAATGGAGGTATATATCAAGGTTTCTCTTTCATAGTTTGTCATTTCTATCTATTTTAGCTTAAAAGGTACTTCATAAAATGAACTCTGCCATCTTGAAAAGACATCTTTATTCTCAATGCCTATTATTTTTAAAATAAGATCATAAAAATCCTCAGAAATATGAACTACATTCATGGTAATATAGGAGCAGAATTCCATATATATTTCAAATAATATTTACATAAGTTGGTGGCCTAGCTGAAAGGCTAATATTTTTGACCTAATACATTTTTATCTTGATGTCGGGAAGAGAATAAAAAAAAAATTTACAAGCAAAAAATCCCAACCATCTCTAAAATTAAGGAAAAAACCTATTAAAAGTGTCATTTCAATGTTATATCAGGTTGTATTTTTAAATTTAATAGCAAAATTCTTATTTGAATAGTTATAGGGCAACTTCAAGATAAAACAAGGCTGAATAATAGTCATTTCTAATTATTTAAGTACATTTTTGAGCACATAGAAGCTTTGCCTTGTATTAAGTAAGAAATAAATTTACAAGCTATATGTTCAGAAGAAATTTAAGTCCTCCTGTCTAGGACTTGTATTAAAGTAGGGTAATAATTAACTATGATTTCCATGTCAAACTGACACACTATATATAATGGAACTACTTCAGGAAGATGTAAATTAGTCATTTGTTATACAACATTAATCCATTGCAGAGATGGTTCTTATACTCTCTCTACTTAGCAGGAAACTTCCTTTTCTACCCCTGTTGTCATCTCCAAATTCTCACACACATACTTGAAAAAAGATGCACCATTATACTTTCCAGTAAAGAGCAAAAGGAAATGAGTAATAAAATGTGAAATAAGTCATGATGTGGACAGTTGGACTAGGCTATGCTAGTCTAGGAAATATCAAAAGTTTTGTACAGACATTGAATATTCAATTTCTATACCTTTGATAAAGCACCAATCTTTATTCTGGTTGATGAACAACATATTTCCTACTGATTCCAATCAATGCTTCGCAGGTGCTGAAAATATTCACAGGAGAAAATGAAAAGCCTCACTGCATAATGTATCACTTGTTTCCTTTAGATTCCTAAAATTATCATCTATAATTATGACACCATGATTAATAGCAAAATATGAAAAATGGCTCCTCAATATATGAAGCTTTGTTATAAGAAGTTCATTATTATCATTGAAGATAGTAATTCGTAGAAGGCAAGTTGGAAAACATATTGAGTTAATTAATTTGTCAAAATATCATCAGCTTTATTACTATGTGTACTATACAGTATTTATAAAAGGGTAAACATTACATGAAGCTAATTTTCAAATAATTTTTAAGACCTTAATATAGCTCAATGGTCAAACACTTGCTTCCACATACCAGGACCTGAATTCAATCCCCATCACCACACAATATATGTGTATAATATCTACATAAAATATAGATATTACATATTCTATATAAGATAATATATTCTATATATTATATATTCTATTTATTGTATATATTATATATACATTATATATAATATTTTATATAATGTCACTTTTATTTTTGCTCCTCTAATAGCCTCTTGAAGGTCTTATTTTAAACAAATCCAGTTTATTCACCTTTAAATTTCTGATAAATATGATTTGTTCTTATTTTAATAAAGGTGTGTAAATATTAGTTATTAAATCTTTGAGCAAAACTTTTGTGTATGTCTTATTCTCCTAAATAGTCTGGAAAGATGATTTTCAACTAAACAGATAAATTAGTGGAGCTCAGAAGTA
>PVIR01030206.1:0-20487 GCA_004026965.1 Petromus typicus | reverse complement strand
GCAGTGTCATATCTGGCCAACATGTAGGGGGACTTATGCAGCATTCTTGTGCTTCTTGTTGGTGCAGGTTCCCTCTGATCTTCTGTCACACAAACTCTGGCAAAATCAGCAGTACCCAGACTCAATCTCTTTACTAGACACAGTGAAGTCACTGCTGTCGGGCCTGGTCCAGCGGCTGTGCGCGCTGGGGAGAAAGCTGGAGTCAGTGTGGAGAGATGTCCCGCATCCCTCCTTCAGAAATCACAGACCTGTACTTCTGCTTTCTGTCATCTGCTGTGTCAGCTACTTGCTGATGAGGAGAGACGGGTCCGATATCTGTCATTCCACCTTGTCAGGAATGCAGAGTCTCACAGAGTCATGAGAATGAAAAGGTATAACACCTGGGAAGCTGAGAGTATCCAGTAAATGATTATAAATAGAAGCTAGTGTTATCTGAATATTTTATCACCTATTTATCTCTTTCATTAGACGATAGATTGCTCGAGTTAATCCTTTAACTGAAAAGACTATACATGTGTGATACTGTCCAGGATGCCCTTAGCTTCAGTTTCTTCATTTGATAGGTAGAAGAAAATAGTTCTTAGGGAAATCAAATTAGATAGTAGGTAGAAAACATGTAATAGGAGACATAAACTAAGCTTCTAGAGTTCAAAAACTCTTTACTTTTGCATCTTGGGTATAAAAATGCATCTCTTTCTACCCAAGGTCTTCAGAATTTGTCATTGATGAAATACAAAGTCATCTGATTGGGAAGTCTCTACATGGTGTCTGTGTTGGTCTACCCCGATAAATGGCTTTTACTGTAAACTCTGTCATTTCCAGTTCATAAGGGTGTACTCTCTCCCCTTTGGCCTCTGTCTGCAGCTTGAAGAAGTCAACCAACACCATGGAATCTCTGACTAGGAATTCTCAGTGGCTTCTGAGGATGGTCTGAGCCCCGTACAGTGGGCCGCGCAGTAGCAGACACTTATCTCGGAGACATACATCTCCACCCAGGGGAGGATGGCTCCCAAGATCTCCCTGTGAGTTTGCTACTTCCTTGATGAAAGAGTTTCCTAAATTCACTGTCATCTAGATAGCTTGTCAGCATCATAGAAACTACCTTTCATAGTGGCTTTGTACAGTAGAGAGTTAATATTCCCGGGGGACCTGCTGTGCCTCTAATGTTGGAGAGCCCTGTTTAGGCGGATTCGGGCTTTGATTCTTCTGTCCAGGCCCATGAAGCTGTCCTTAGTCCCATTCTCCAGAGGAGGAAACCAGAACGCAGGAAATGTCAGTCACTGGTAAGGGGTGGAACCACATGAAAACCCAGGACAGGCTGTTTCAAATCAGCCTCTGCCGTCGCTCAGAAAGACCTTGAACTTCCAGAGTCTCCATTGTGTTGGGAACAAAATCCACCCCATATAAAAAAAAATTATTTCTATTTTTTAAGCAGTGAGTTTCCATAGCCTCATCTCCCACCCCTTTCATTCTCTTAGAGAACATTCAATGCAGGCAGCTTTGAAAGGAAAAACGAAGCAGAGAGCTCCAATGAAATGAAAAGTCTAGGCTCCTCCGAAACTTAAGTAGCATTAGAAGCAATTACATTTGTGCAAATGCAGAAGGACTTGTTGCTATTTCTGATTCCTCCACACCCAAGGCGGTAAACGGAAAGCGGAGCTGTTAACTATTCTGAGCCCGGAGCTCCAGGCAGCAAAGCCTAAGCTTTGTTTCTCTCCGGTGCTGTTGTCAGCGGAAGAGGACAGCGTCCGTCTCTTCAAAATGAAGCTGATGACTCTGTGTTAACATCAATCCACGTTTTCCTCCCAACACGCTTTGTGAGCGTGGGACTCTGTGGCAATTCTGGCGTAGACCTACAAGATTCATCCGCGGAATATAGACACACACGTTTACCAAAACGCAACCCGGAACCTTCACAGTTAGTCCGCACTGAGCTCTTCTGTCTGCCTTTTCCTTTCTATTTCTTTTTATTTCGCAGTGGCATCTGTTGAGCTACATTCACTATTGGTTTTTTAAAACAAAACCACGGCTACAAGGCAGGGGTGAAAGGGATATGAAAAAAAGGGGGAAGCTGAGAGGTATTGGGGGAAATGGTGAAGACGTAAATAATGGCACCTTATTAGAGAAGAAAACCTTACTCAGAAACAGGCCTGGTAAGAGGAAAAAGAAATGAAAATTCTTGGACGTATGTTTCTCCAGTTATCTAGCATGGCGGGTGACAGTATTATAAGCCTCTCAAATGTCGCATTGATAGAAAAAAGACACAACATATACATGACATAATGGACTTAGGAAACTGATAATGTATACATGAAATAATGTTGCATTTTAAAAACTTACAGGCAAGCAAAAATAAGCCATATCGTTAATGGTTTCACATATATATGGCAGATTTATTAAGAAAAGCAGGCAACAGTGATCCTAAAAGGCAGATTTAGGGGTGGGGGTTAGTTCTAGGGGTGCAGGGGATTGATGTCAGAAAGTACCATAGTGGCTGTTGGGGGCTGGTGACATGCTTTCTTCTTTATCTTCAATGATGATCACTTGGATTTTTAAACTATTAAAGAGGTAATTTACACACATTTTCTATTTGCATGCTATCTTTCTAGAATTTTGAGAAACTCTCAGCCAGGCTTGGTGATACATTCCTGTTATCCCAGCACTCTGGGAAGCTGAGACAGGAGGATCTCAAATTCAAGACCAAGCTGGGTGATTTAGCAAATTTGCCAGGTCCTCTCTCAAAACAAAAAGGGGTGTGGTTGGGTGTGAAGGCTCTAGGCTCCACTCCCAGTGCTGCCAAAGTAAAAGGAAAGTGAAGTCGAGCTTTGGCTAAATTTCACTTGGGCGATGCATATTTGCTGTCCAGCTCAGAACTCTGCAGCGTGTGCAGCATGCCGGGAAGGAGGTGGGGCTGGAGCTGCCGCCCGGCCGACAATCGCGAGCTCTCTCGGAATAAGAGGTATTGATTCTGGAGCTGAGGATCCAGAAGAAACCTGAGCAGGACGTGTCGCGTCCATTGTCCAGAGTGAGACATCGATGGCCGGCTAAGAGCAGCTCCAAGGTCACACAGCACTTGCACCCAATTTGTCCGACTCTTAACTTCTTCCTTTAAAGGAATCACTTCCTTTAGTGCAATCACTAAATTGCACCCATCTCCTCTGTGCCAGCCAGCCAGCCAGGGCCAGCCCAGGCAGCGCCAGGGCCACCACGGGTAGAAACGCACAGTTGTTCAGGGCCTGTTCCATGGAGGGAGCGGCCCATTGCCGCCACCAGGGGACTTGGCCCCGAGGAAGAAGACTTGCCTCCTGGCTGCTGGCTGTGGCCAGGCGGAGTGGCTGCCTCGGCCAGGCCAGGATGTAATAAAGCCGCCTGGCACCTGGGATCTGCCCACCACAGAGTGCAAGGGCAGTGGAAAGAGGCGGCCTATGGATTCCAGGAGCCACGTGGTGTTTATTCTGAGGCCAGTGCCCATCCCCCACAGCCCTGGCAGCCACTGGGCTCAGGGCAGAGAAAACTCACACCAAATGACAGAGTAAGAAGGAGAGTCCTGCTCGGGTTCACACAGACCGTGCCATTTCAAAGGGACAAGAGCAAAATCTTCGAGGGCACTTACTGGGGTCTACTGAGCCATGACCTAATTAAATCTATTGGAGAAAAATCTCCTGTTCAAAAAAAAAAGGGGGGGGGATATCTGCATTGTTTCTTTCAAGAAATTATTGAGCCTTCTGATGGTGCTTATTTTTATGGGTACTAGAAAAACACAGACTGAAAGCCATGTTGTCATTAGTAATTTCAAGAGGATGGGGGCTGGCAGAGGGCTGTGCTCGGGATGACAATGGTCACATTGTCACAGCGCTCTCAGATTTGTCATCGTGTCTCCCAACTGCTCTGCAGGGCAAGTAGGTCAGGTGGCCTTTGCTTCCTTTTAAAGACAAAACTAAGACGTTGAGAGGTCGAGAGACTCTTTCCGGGATGCCATGTTTACAGAGCAAATTGTTTTCCCTTTTCTCTACATCCAAAGGTAAGGAAGAAATTCTGAAAGAGGAAGATTATGTTAATACTAATATGACCCCTGCCGATGTTATTGTGCAGACGATGAACCTAGATCAAGAGAGAAAGGAGGCAGAAGGGGAAAGGGAGGAAGAGGAAATAAAAAAAGGAGGAAAAGAGGAAGGAGAGGCCTCAAGTCAAGAGGGAGAGAAGAGGAGAAATAATTGGAGGAAGAAAAGGGGGGAAAAGAGAAGGAAGGACAGGAGGAAAGGATATGGAAGAAGACAGTGAGGGAAATGGCGGAGAAAAGAGAAAAAATAGGAAGGAAAGAAAGAGGAGGAGAAGGGGGAGATTACACGGCGCAGGTGTCTCTGGAGTTGTGCGTTGCCCGGCCGCTGACATGAGGTTCTTTCTTCCCTGCGCTTCCCCTGGAGTTGTCCTGCGCAGTACCGGGTGGGCAGCCCCGTCTTCCTGTGTGAATACCGGGTGGACACCTGGCCGGAGCTGGGTCCATCCAATTCCTCTGTCCGGGGAATCTGGACCTGAGACTGTGAGATAGCAACTGGCTCTTCTGGGGCTTGAGACCCACAGACTCCGAGAGACAAAGGATGGGAGAAGTCTCAGTCCCTCCGGGGGCTCAAACATTCTTTTGCCGTGAACAAAGTGAATGTTTCCTGGATCTGCCCTCAGTTTCTCTTCTCTGCTCTCCACTTGAGTGAATTTCTGATTCTTACAGTGAAAAGACCAGTGAGTCTTCTCTGGGCCTTTCATGAATGTAGCCAGGCCCTACCGTTGGACAGAAAAGGCCGCCGGTGGGAAGTAGTTAGGCTTCTGGCTCAGAGACAGCATTGGCATCATGGGGGCTGTGGCAACCGTCATGGTCTCCGGGACCTGGAGTCTTTTCCCTAGTGAAGGTGATGGCTGAGGGAAGATGGGGCCGTTTGTGCTTGAAAACCTGTAATTTGGCTACTTGATTCTGGAGTGTATTGGTTGTAAATGAAAAATAAATTCCTACTCAAGGTCATGTAATAAATTTTCTTAAGGAGCTGATCTTTAAAATGTAAATTATGAAGTCCACTGGACGGATACCAGTAGCTTCAGCCAGGACTGCATTCAGGCATTTAAACCGTAGTTTCAGAAGCTATCATTCATCCTTGGCCCTACTTCTTATTTGGCTGTTTCTCTGTGGGATATATAAATTCCAAACTTATCTTTCTAGTTTAGTACCTTGGAGAAAGAAAGCTAGTTTACTCATCAAATCTCTAAGAAACCTCCAGAAATACTCTCACTGGGCTGATTGAAGTCATGTGTCCATCCTGAGCCAATCCCTAGCCAGAGGGATGGAGAACTCTGATTGGTCAAACTAAGGTCATGTGCCTAGTTTCTGGCCTACAGACCTCAGCCAGTCCATCTTTACCCACATACAGCCAGAGTACTGGAAGGAAGTGGTCAAAAGAAACACTAATGATTCAACCTAAGCTTAGAAAGAAAAATGGGTATGAGTGGATAAAAGCAATAAACATCCAGTATGGACTTGCTGAGTCAACTCCTTCACTGTAAAATATTTTCTGTATTTCTCATTTAGGTCAGCGGGCTAGGTAGGGGATTTTAGAAATGAGGCAATTATGGCTGTTTTGAAATGATTGAGCTCATTCTACTCATTTCGCAGCACAGAATTGAAGTGTCTTGCCCCCACGCACACATGTATTTAGAAACTGGCATGCCTGCTCCTCGTGCCCAGGTGGGCCACGAGGCTGGTTGTGTCTTCTCATTGTCTGTCTACCCAGGATTCCTTGAACAATTCAGCAATCGAGTGTCAGGCACAGTGATGATTCCTGACCATTTCCCAACAGGATTTCTGGCACTGCTTGACCAAAAGGGATATTCTGGGCTCCGTAACGAGATGATATCAGAACTAAAAATGTTTTCAGGCTTTTCTACATCCCCATTTCTCAGCCATGAGGATAGCCTGCAAATTACTTCTCACTTACAGACTCGGCAGTGCTCCAGCTGCTGACCCTCTTTTGAAAACCCAACATACACCAAGAGAAAGGGCAGGAAGAGTCTTAATGCAATTGTTCTTTGGAATCTGCAAGGATGAGAAATCGTCCAACTATGTTACCCAGTGGGATCTTGAGCTGTTGTCTAAAGAACATCATTTATCACTGTTGCTTTTTTTTTTTTTTTGAGACAAGGTCTCGCTTTGTAGTTCAGGCTGGCCCTGAGCTCAGCCTCAAACTCACATAACAATCCTCCTGCCTCTGCCTCCCGAGGGCTGGGATTTCAGGTGTGAGCCACCTCTCCTGGCACTGTGGTATGTGGTTCTGATTGCTGGGGGGCATGAGTTTCCATATCTAGCATTGTTGTATGTGGTTACTGGGGATTAAACCTGGGCCCTTGCACTTGCAAGACAGTGCCAGAATCACTGAGCTTAAATCCTTGGGCCTCACTGTTGCTTTTAATGGTTTGCTAGTTGGATGTGGAGTGGTCTGCTATGTCAAACAGGGTCAGTAGGACCAAATCCAGTTGAATTACTTTTTTTCTTTTCTAATAAAGCTTTATTGGAGCACAGCACATTCATTCTCATAAATGTTACATGTGGTTACGTTATTCCCTCATGGTACGGTAGTCTCGCTGCAACAGAGGCTTTCTAGCCTGTTAATCTAAAGTACTTACTGTGTGGCCCCTTAAGGATAAGTTTACTGACCTCTGCCTTAGACTACTAGATTTCCAAAGCTAAAAGCAATCTTCGAGTTTATTTCACCTTGAAGTCTCAAATCAGGGTCCATGGGCAGATTCGAACATACAGACGCTATACTTTTGCAATCTAATGCCTTATTTAATTCTCTTTTCAATGAATCAATACTGGGACACATGGAAATGTTGTATAAAGCTTCAGATCGCCACCTCCTAGAGTAAGATACTCCAGAAGCTCTGGAGATACAAAACAATGCCTATTTGGGAACCGCTGGCAGAAGATGAGAAGTAGGTCCTCTTTCTTGACAGGGCGGAGTTGATGTACGTGTCCACATTCCCCATTTCTCTCTCTTGCCTCATTTCCATGAGGCTGAGTCACAAGTGGGTATCACCATATTAGCACTCCCAAGTCCAAGGAAACACGCCTGCAGTGGCTTCTGTGTAAGAGGAGGGCACACTTCATCTTAACCAACAACTATCTGTTCTGGGTGGACGAGGCAGGTCTACAGCCTTCTCAGTCCTTACATTTGAGGCACTGAAGGTTCCAATGCAGCAATCAAGTCCAGGGACCTGAAATGGGAAAATGTGGGCTTGGAGAGGCAATGAGATTCCACAGTGTGGTGTGAGAGGCAGCCCAGGCCACCAGCTGTCTGTACAACGCTGGTCTGTGACCACTGACACTGATGAGTGTGGCCAGGCTGTGTGGCACCGTGCTGGCCATGCCAGTCCTTTCCTGGCCCTGTCCTGTGTGAGGTATTCTGCTATCTTGTCCCGCACATAGTCAAGTTCAGTTGTCCTTTGGACTACGTGGAAGTGGAATGCATAGAAAATCCAGGATACACTGAAAAACAGAAAGAAGGAATTGGTACTGATAGAGGAGATACTTCTATCTCCTTCTGGACTTGGGTAATTATTAACAGGTTTTTCACCTAGGTGAAAATCCTGCATGACACAGGGCCATTTTTCCTAGGGTAGGATTGTCCTGGTTGTAGGACAGCTCATATTTCTGGTCCTTGGTCATTAAATGCCAGTAGTGCTTCCTCCAATCAAGGAACCACTAAAGAACATCCATGTATTTCTGACACTCCTTTTCAGGGGAGATATGACTGCTGTTGGAAACCTAAAGCTCAACCTATTTCAGCCTCATCCAAGACTGTTGGGATAAATCAGGAGAGCTGGGGAGATGCCCCAAAGGACCATGGGATATTGTGAACCACTAGAGCTATGCCTAATGACCCCAATTTCTGGGGATTTGCCCAGCCTGCTAATAGACAGCATCCTGCAGTGATTACTTAGGAGTGGATTTGGAAGGAAATTCTGCGAAGGCCTGGGAAGAGTATCCCAAATTCCCACATATGGAAGCCCAAGCAGAAGCAAATTTTCAGCAGAAACCAGTAAGAGTAGGGAACAGAGAGCTAGCTTCCAAAGCCTTTGGCGCAGAGCGAGAAGAGGGTTGGGAAAGGCATGTCCAACCCAGGAACCCAGTAAAACAGCAGGCCAGCCTCAGCGACCTGCAACTACCAGAGGAGAAAGCTGGCCCTGCAGTGATTGTTATGCAAATGAGATGCACCAAAAAGCCCCAAACTCTGGGCGCTCCCTTGAACAGTGGCTTAGGAGAGGCCTCCAAGATGTTTTTACCACATGTGCAAGGAATTAAAATTAGGCTTAAGCTCATCTGAAGAGCCACTTTGACATTGCCATATGGCGGGAGCAAAGCTGCTTTTTGGATTTAGCAAACATCTTAAACTATTTTTCAAATGATTTAGGTTCAGTGAGGCCCAAAATGTATGTTTTTTTTTTTTTTTTTCCCCTACAAGTACCTTTTCCCTCTCATTTTAAACCCTAGGGTATTTTGGAGGGAATTCAGTCCACATGTTTCTGATTCATTTACACTTAACTCATCAACATGGCTTTTTGCAAGAGTCATTTGATGTCTAAGACTTTTTGAAATATATATTAAATGTATGTACACATATGCATTTCTATTTACATATATATGTACATATCCATAAGTGTGCATGTGTGTCAGAGAAAGACAGAGAGAGAGAGAGAGAGAGAGAGACAGAGAGGCACCAGTTTTACAAGTAGGTGAAAACACAATGCTTAGAACTGTGCTTTTTATGGATCTCTACTCATGCCAGTTGGTTGCTTTACAAATCCTGTCTTTGAAGAAATGTCTGCTCAGCTCCTTCTCAAGTCAGGTGGTTTGAAGCTTCTTGTTATTGAGTTCTGGGGTTTCTACCTATTTGGATATGAACAGTCAGGCACGTGGCTTGCAGAGAGCTTCTCCCTCTGGCTTTCTCACCCTCTACCTTTTGTGGTTTCCTTCGTCGTGCAGAAACGACGGTTGGATGGTTAGGTGTAGGAGATGCCTGGACGGCCGACGGGGATGTGAGAAAGTCCCCACTGCTGCTAAAAACTAACCACAAGAGACACTCAAACTCACACCGCAGGAAGAAGGCAAGCCCGCAGACCCGTGAGGGTGGTTATCACCCAAAACAAAGAGGGACGAGGTGTAGCGAAAGCTGAAGAGATAGGGAATCCTTGTGCCCTGTCGGCTGGGTGCCACCTGGCACAGCCACTGCAGTGAAGAGCCTAGAGATTCCTTGAGAATTTAAACACTGAATCATCACATAACCTGGCAGTGTTTCTGCCTTCTGGAGACTTCCCTGAAGGAAGGGAAATCAGTGCCTGGAGGAGACACTGTCATCTCCATGTTCGTTGGAGCATTTTTTTCGTGTTAACTCAGAGAAGCCACCTAAGTAGCTTTGCTGGATAAACATGTTCTATATATCGTGTTTGTAAATAATATCACACCATTAGACAGACTTTATTATTAATGTAGCACATTACATTGTAGTATCTAATGTAATATATTATAACAGTCTACATAAAATTGGTACACACATATATATGTTATATATATAATTATATATAATATATATTAATAATACTCCATTATATATATATACATATATATATATATGTATATGAGGGCTCTAAAATGGACTCATAAAGGCAGAGGATGGAGTGGTGGCTTGAAGAAACTGCAAGGAAGTGGAAGGCTGAGATATGCTGATTAGAGGGGACACAGTTTCAGTTACGCCAGATGGTAAGCCCTGAGATCCACCTTGTACTCTGGTGCCTATAGTCCACAATTCTGCATTGTGTGCTTGAAAACTGCTAAGAGGGTAGATCTTATCACATGCATACAAATCAACAAATACGGAGGCAGGAGAGGAGTTGGGAGATGATGGATCCGTTTATGGTATGGAGGAGAGCGATGACATCATCGGTGAATACTGAGCCCTGTTCATCAAACTATTTGCATTAAATATGCACAGCCTTTTCATGTCGATAAAAGTCAGGTGAGAAATATATGTCTCACGTGCAACAGTAAGAAATGCACACTTAGATACTGTAAGTCGAGTGTAAGAAAAACTCAGCCAGAACAATGAACAAAACTATTTTAACCCTTTGGTTGGATGCTCTTTCTACTTTTCTTTCCAAACATGTCTCACATTTTTATAATTATAGCACAACTATGGGAATTTAAAAACCTCTCAATCTTCTTTTTAGGTAGATAGATGGAATCGAGAATAGATATATGTACATGAATTTTATGAGCAATAATTTCAGGGTTATGAAAACCATGATTGTTTCTAGGTTCCTCACATGTGAGGTATTTGTTTTCTTCCGAGTTGACTTGTTCTGCCCCAGATTTGGCAACTTTCTCCCCAATGTAACCGAGACAGACATCATTAATTGATGTCAGACCTGTTTCCCCATGAACTTGGAGCAGATCTCAAATGACATCTTAAGGTGATTTTCCCAGAGCCATAAGTGAGTCAGAGCAGAAGGACAGATGTGATCTTTACCGACCCCCGTCACACTGTCTAGTATTCAGAATTATTATTTCTATTTCACTTGGGAGACAGTAAAGACTCTGAAAGGTTCTCTCATTTACACAGGGCCAGGCAGCTAGGAATGGGAGGTAGGGGGTTTCAGGCCAAGGTTGAAGACCCGCTGATATTCACTGATGTTTCTCAAACTTTATCATCACCATCACCATCATCATCATCATCATCATCATCATCATCATCATCATGATGTCAGAAAAAAAGCCACTATAAAGAACAATAGGGGACAACGTAGTAAAAGGAATAAAATTAGTATTGTTTATAGCATAAGTGTAAGGCATTCAAAATACATGCCAGACATAAAATCAAACATTGAGGGACTGAGGCTACTATCCTAACACAAATGTCACAAAACTCAGTTGCCCTCTACGACATTCAGAGTCTTCACTGAGTTCATCCGGCCTCTTAACACACAGCCTGTCATTGTCACACACCCAGACACGATGGAGTAAACCATGAGAATGCTTTGAAAAGACCACACTTTAGAGCCTCGGGATAGTCTTTGATTCATCTGCCCTGGAAGACTGAGGTTACACGGTGTAGTTTGCGCTCCAGACTCACATCCATCGATCGTCCAGTAACCTTCAGAAGACCCACAACTATGACAAAATGTTATCTCAACAGATCAGGACCTATGTTCAATTATCACTGCCACCCAGGGCATTAGGGAAGGTCGAGCAACAGGGGAGTCCTTGCCTAAAAATTAAAAAGACCCAGATCCAATCAAACCAAACACAGAAAAGCACTTGTTGTGCAATCACTTGTATCCATCGAGAGGCATTTGCTAAAAGCAGCACAAACAGGGTCCACCCCCAGCCGAAGCATGGCCAGTACAGATGTAATTCTCTCACCTGTTAGTACGAGGAACAAAAAGTTAACAGAACATGACTTTGTCCTTCAAAGGACAGCCTACCCGAGTGTGACTGGATTTGATTTGATGGGGGCCATACAGGTATTAGGACACAGTGATGGAAAGGCACAAAATTATTACCCTAACCCTAAGGAGCCACATGACCTGACACTTCTGAGCCCATTGCTCCCGTTCTCCTCCCCTTGATTCTGTGGACTCTGTGGACCACACCCAGTGGAGGCCCCAGTGCACCCTCTTGGTGACAGCTTTTTGCAAAGGCTGCACTGCTACCCATCTCCCCATCTATGAAGAGCCCCATTGCCTCAACCCCGTGAAGTTTTCCAGAACTGTCCACACCACAATCATTATTCCTTAGCGAACTATGACAATGGGCTGAATATTTATGTCTCCTCCAACTCCATGTGTTGAAATCCTGATACCCAGTATGATGGTATCAGGAGGAGGAGGAGTGTCAGGATGGAATTAGGTCAGGAAGGTGGAGCCTGAGGAGTGGAATTAGTCCATTCCAAGGCTCCAGAAAAGTAAGAAACACATTTCAGTTGTTTGTCAGCCCCTCTCTCAAAGGGGCTAAGAAAATTACCCTAAGCACTACCATTACTCTTCTTAACCATTGCCCTGGGTGATTTGGTGATCACATGTCTAATTCCATGCTAGATACTTTGTATATTCTCTCATTTAACCCCTATTACCTCCTCTTTCTTTCTCCCTCTCTTCCTCCTTCTACCTTCTTTACTGTTACAATTTTCACTTTGCAAGAGAAGGAAACTGAAGGTAGTAGCTTACTCGAGCTCACACACCAATTAAGTGAATGAACCAGACCTTGAACCCTCACCTGTGAATTTGAACCCCTGCCTATCAACTTCCGGGTCAGCCCTTCTGCTCTTACTGCCCCCTGCAGTCCCCTTTGTAGCAGCGCCTGTTACTCCGTTCCCAGCCTGCCAAATGTGAACGGTGATTGTGAATTATTCACCTCCAAGTCTCAGCTTCCTGCCCTGCCTCTGGAATTGGCAGGCCCTCTGAGATATGAACATTTATTTTTAAATCATTTTTATTTGATTTAGCAACTGTATGGATCAACCAGTATGTGAGACACTGTATGCAGTGAGATAAACCAGGCGGGGAAAGATAAATATATTGTGTAGTGTTATGTTCCTGAGGAATCTTAAAAATTGGAACTTACAGGAACAGGAAGTGGCATGGAAGCTGGGAGCCCAGGTGATCACTGAGAAGATGGTGACCAAAGGCCATAAAATTTCAACTGCGTGGAAGGAAGAAACCCAAGAACTCCACGGGAGGACCTGATGGCTGTTGTTTACTAACTTGTTACTCTTGTACTCCTGAAGTGATGTAAAAGTTATTTTGGAATAGGGAAAATATTCATACAGTTGAAAATCACAGGGTAAAAAGGGAAACATGTGAAACGTCCCTCAGTTCTGGTCTCCAGTCAACCCGCAACCCTCTCCCCTGAGACAATTAATTCTGTCAGTCTCATCCTTATCCTTCTAGCAATGTCCTACATGCGTATAGGAAATACATAAATGGATTCTTTTTCTGTTTTAATATAGTAGGTAGTGAACTATAAGTACTGTTCTGTTAGTTATTGTTGTAGGTATTATTAGCTACTATTCAGCTTATCAAAAGGGTACTTTCATACAACTGACAAACCCGCTATCTTCTATGTTCAACATACATTTTTAAAAATTTTTAGTACTGTGGATTAAACCTTGTACTAACCTTTTTAAATTTTTTATTTTGAGGCAAAATCTTGCTAAAATGCTAAGGCATTTAGCCAGGCTAGACGCCAACACTGTCCTCCTGCCTCAGTCTCCTAGAGTGAATCTTAAAAAGCGGAACTTACACGATCTCTCATCTTTTTGGCTGATAATTCACGTACCACAAAAATATA
Source organism: Petromus typicus (assembly GCA_004026965.1). Taxonomy (NCBI): domain Eukaryota; kingdom Metazoa; phylum Chordata; class Mammalia; order Rodentia; family Petromuridae; genus Petromus; species Petromus typicus. The sequence goes on along the minus strand of PVIR01030206.1, from coordinate 7,103 downwards.
ACGAAGTCTGTTGCAGGTTGGGAGGGAAGGAGACTCTCCTCCTAGCTTCTCCACCTGCTCCTTGCTTTCTCCTGCCAGCTGGGGGGAGCCCGGAATCTAGCTTCCTGGGGGACCCCCACTCCCGGCTCTGGCAGTCCAGCCCAGAGGCAGGGTCCCGACATTCTAGACCAGGATAGCCTCAGGACCAGTTGTGCTGTTTGCAGGATCCTGTAGGTAGGCTGCGGGTCTGGGCAGGGGACAGTGGGCACAGGAGGCTGGAGGGACACAGGTTCTCAGTGAACACCCCCGGGGCGTCTGCGTCTCCACACAGGATTCTCGCTGGACCCTCTTTAGCAGTTTCTCCTGTGGTCAGCGCTGGCCCCGCTGTGGGGAGATCTGCGGCCTGGTACTTCTTCCATCTCCTGGTTCCGTCTTTGTGTGGACTGGTGGAGGGTACAACACGTGCTGGATTTTCTGCTCACGGAGGACCACTCTCTTCCCTTGTAATGATCATGGTTCCCTGCGGTTCTTAGAGTTTAAGGGCTAAACTGGGGTGGCAGCGTCAGGGCAGCTGGCATCTATGGTCCCCCACACAGGCTCCTGTTCCCCGTCTCCAAAGAAAAGTGTTTGTTTTGGTGTGCTCCGGAGCCGGCTTCCCTCTGTTCTTCCAACCTCCGTCTGTCTCTCTTCCAATTTTTATCCACTCTGCCCTGGTCCACCACCCAGGTGGCCTGGCGGGGTCCCCACAGTCTCTGACTCACAGTCCAGTGTTTTCACACTCCCTTGGCCCCTGGAGTCTTTGCTTGCCCACACTAAAAACTGATTTTACCATCAGCCACCTACTTGAGATTACATTTTCCGGTGCAATTTCCTTTGAATAATCCTCTCCCCCAAGCCACCCTCGTGAGTGGAGTTCTCACCTCGTCTTTTCCCACCCAGCTTCCACCCCGCCTCAGCCCCTGGGGCCTCTCTCTCCACCGCGCCCCACCCTCCTTCTCCACACTGACCCTACTTTTCCAGGAGGATTTCCACTTCCTGCTCATTTAGGAGACCTGCAGTCCGAGGTTGCTGTCGCTGGGAAGGGCATCTCAGGGCCGAGGCTTTGACTCGATTGCAACTGTGGGATCACCAACTGCAGCATCTAGCGCCTTCTGCCACTGACTTAAATGCCCACAAAGCTGTAAGAGGTTCATGGGAGCTCTGTGGCAACCTCTGAAGGGCTTCTCAGTTTCGTAACACTGAAAGAAAATGACTGGTGTATGTGTGTATGTGTGTAAGCTTGTGTATGTGTGCTTGTATATGCGTGTGTGTGTGTGTACATATGTGTGTCCCGACTCTTTGCTTTTCTTCTTTAAGAATAAAAAAACCCTTAATACAAAGGAATGTGTGAACGGCACAAATGTAAAAGCTCCAGGGCCTTTGGACGACTACTGAGGAGTAAAAGGCCAAAATATGTTCAGTACAATTGTCTCCATTCAAGCACTAACAAGATGGAACAAGTCTCCTAGTTCCCTGGGGATTCAAGCAGGGGCGGGCGTGGGATCACCCCTCCTCCCCAGCTCTATAGCAAGCCTCCCAACCGCTATGATTTTGTGAGTTGCTTAGTGTGTCTAGTGTGTTGTGTTTGTTAATGTAAAACTCGGAGCCCTGCGATGGGGAAGATGTCACCCCGGTGCTTAGCTGGAGACCGGGTTCTCAGGCCGGTGGGGTATCTGACGTGCACGCAGGCGCTCGAGGATGGTGGGTAAGTGAGGAAAGGAGTCTGCGTTCGGAACCGAATCCCCAGCACCCAGCATGCTCGGCATCTAGGAGGAGCCCAAGAGTTACCTGTGAGGTAAAGAAGGGACTAGCAGCTTGATTCAGGTTCAACTGCTTATATTATCTTTGCGTTCTGGACAGGCCGAATTTCCTGATCTGGAAACCCTGAAGCCTATTATATTCCCTGAAGGACAGGGAGGGGGAAGGAGGAAGAGAGAGACAGAGACAGGGACACACGCATAGATCTCTGGCTTTAGCAAGTATATCACACAAATAAAAAGTGGATTAATGGATTAATCCATGGGTGAGTTCATAGCTGCATGGGGCATAGCTAGTGGCATACCTAGGTCACTGGGGACGTATCTTTGAAGGTTATGTCTTATCATAGTTCCATTCTCTCTCTTTATCTGTCTCTATATCTCTTTCTCTCTGTCTCTTCTCTTTTTCTCTCTTCCTCTCTCTCTCCCCCTCTGTCTCTGTCTCTGTCTCTCTCCCTCACTCCCTCCCTCTAGCCTGTTTTTCCATGTTAGGAGTGTCGGCCTGAGAAGTTCAGACTAATTACTTAGCTGCAAAGGAGGCTGGAAAACCAGCTCCAGCTTGGATCTTGGGGAGGCAGAGCTCATGGCGTAAGGAATACTCCACATAGAGGAAAGCTTTTCAGTGACACCAACTGGCCAAATCCATGGGGTAGGTGGGGTTCTGCTCATCTGCCCACCTGTCAGATACCTGTCTACCATCTTCCAGTGATCCATCCATCTCCGGGGGAAAAGAAGTCTGCATTACCCTTCAGCGCTGGATTCAGCATGGAATCCAGATCTACCTGGTCGATGGCCAACATGCAAGTGAAACTCAGGAAACATTTTCCAATTCCTCCTGCACTTCTCTTCTTCCCAAACCCTGTTCTGCATTTAACATATCCAAACTGCTATTTCTTCCAAGAAGTTTTTCCAACTCTGAATTTTACTAACACTCCATCAGAATTCATTTCTCTCTTTTCTTTGCTACCAAGAATTAATTTACTTTCCCCTTCTAATAGGAACGGTCTGTATTTTTAGCACAAGTCCGTATCCTTCAACTTGACTCTGTCCTTACATTGTAACAATTAGAAAAACTCAACTCTGCACAGGGATTTATAGGTACAAAGAATTCTCATGAGATTTAATTTAATTCTTACAAAGACACTATGGTATAAGTTTTATTGTCACTTTTTCTGTGTAGATCAGAGAGCTGCTGTCTGGAGAGGCAAACTGTCAGAGGGCACAAGGGCATGGAGGGTGCCAAACTATTAGGATATAGGGTTCAGCTTTTAAGTCAAAGATTTTTTTTTTGTTTTTTGTTCGTTTTTATTTTTTAGCTGCAATAAGTTGGAAAACCTAAGATCTGCTGCTACATAAGGTTAATGTAAAAGATCTCTGAGGCTTAAGGGAATAGAAATTTATGCCTTACTCAGTTGAGTCAGAAATCTGTTCCAGTTTTCTCTGAGACAGTCTTGATTTTCTCACTAGAAGTCCTGAGGCCCCAGAATCCCCCTACCAGGCAGGCTTGTCACTCTGCCCCTTCAATGAAATGGCACGTTGAGGAGATCTTCACCATTTTCCAACCCTGCCTCTGGCACACATAAAGGAGAGGGGACAGGAGAGCCTCATGGAATAGCTTTCGTGGTCATGTGTGGAAATGGCTTAAATCATTTCTGCAAACCCTCCACTGGCACTAACCTTACCGCAAGGGAAGCTGGGAGACACTGACTTCCTGTGCGCACAGGAAGAGGAAGTTGTATCAAGGCACAGCAAGGTCATGGATCTCACCACTCTGATCTCTCTCAGCTTGGAGCTTCCTTGTGTCAGTTTCTTTGGACTGTTATTGTGAAGATGCCTCTGACTTGTAAACAATGGCTATTTTTTTTCCCACATTTGTGGAGCCTGATCAAGTCCAAGATTGAGGTCCTTCCTACTGGGTTCACAGATGGCACTTTCTCAATATGGCTTCTTGGGGTAGAAGGGGCAAGAGATCTCCAGAAGCTCTTTCATGAGGACACTCATCCCATTCCTGGCCCTCTGCTCTCAAATCCTAGTCACATCCCAAAGGCCTCACTTCCTAACACACCTTAACTTCAGTGGTTACGACTTCAGCATGCTAGAGACGCACACATTCTGTCTGATGGGTTCCAAAGGCTTCCAGTACAGGCCTCTTGTAGTCTGATAGGAGGCAAGAAGTGTAGCTATTAAACACAACTCCTGTGGTACTTTGTTCTCTCTCAGAAGCAATTCACAATATTCTGGAATCAGACAGAAAGTACAGCCAAGGAAAAAGGTTTAAAATGAAATCATCTTACGTCTCACTATGGCAGTGTCATACTCAGAGTACCTTTGTGAATTCATTTTTCCTAGATGTGTAACCATTCATTTTTGGCAAAGACAGCGTAAAGACTTGTTTATGAATGTGCTATTTTCTTCTACCTAGAAGACTTTGGGAACACCTTCCCATAGCTATTCCACTTCATAGCGGTGGGATATACACTCCATTTCATCGATACACTTCCACTTTTTGAGAATATCACCTCAGGGAGACATTGTCAAAGCTCTGGATCCAGGATACCCAGGTCCAAAGGTCACCACCCCTAGAAGCAGGTATTCTACCCCATTTTATTGGTCGCCTTGAGAAATCAACACGGTGCTCCACCCCGCTTCCCTGTTCTTTCCCACAGGGAAAGGGGCCTGATGGGTGAGGACGTTATGTCCCCTTCTGAAGGGGACCATGGGGCCCCACCACTGTCGCCACCACTGTAAAGACAGAAGAAGGCTCCAGCTGTACGCAGGAAGTGGGCCTTTGCCAGACACTGCATTAACTGGCCCCACGATCCTGGACGTCTCAGCCTCCTCACACCAGGAGCCCCGGAATAACCTGCTCTCACCACCCTGAGCCTGGCCTGGTTTTGCTATGGGCTTCTATGAGGTGCAGCCCTAGACCTGAGGGTGATCAGGGGCACTGTGCAGAGGAAGGGAGCTCACGTGACCTGTCACAGTGCAGGACACAGCTAGGACTGGGAAGGGAGAGGTAGGGTATCAGGTGGGGCTGGTTAGTACCATGTCACCACATCCAAAGACAGAACACCAAGTCTGAGGCCTTGCCATCCAGACCTGACCGTCCAGCTTTTTGCAAAGGATGTTTTTCTAGACATAAATAGGAAAGGCCTTATTTAACTGTTGATGACCTCGATGTGCAGCTTCTCAAATGGTTTGCATTCTGCTGTTTGTTCTCTTGTCCTTGGTTCAGTGGATATTAAGCATATACAAGCTGGGGAGTTTTGCTCAGGCTGTTCAAGCCTTCTGTGCATCAGTTAGCTCTAAAGTAGGCAAAAAATAGTTCCAGCTGGGAGTCGTGGCACTCACTTGTAATCCCAGAACTCTGGGAGGCTGAGGCAGAAGGATCTCCAGTTTGAGTTCTGCTTGGGCAACTTATTGAAACTCTGTGTCAAAAAAAAAGAAAGAAAGAAAGAAGGAAAGAAAGAAAGAAAGAGAAAGACAAACAATGAAAAGAAGAATACAGGATTGAGAAACTTAGTGCAAAGACCCTTAGTATTGAAAAAACAATATAAAGAAAGTTGCAATCTCAAATGTTGTTGGTGCGAATGAAATGAGGTATTGTAGGTAAGGTTTTTGGTACACTACACATCTGACATGATTATTACCTTTACTATTATATTTTGTTAAATATTAGACCACTCTCAGTTTTGCAGCCCTAAACAATCATTGAGCAAGCACTTTTTAAAGTGAGTATCTGTACACATCATAATTATTTCTTTAGGGAAGAAAACATTTGCTAGACAGGAAATGTTAGGGTCAAAGCGGGTGCACATTTTCAAGGCTTTTGATATGGTAATGAATTGCTTTGGCTGAACATATTATTCATTAGTTATAATTCCCTCACTGTTGAGGGTTTCCATACTAAATCATCCTGGTTGTTAGTGACATTTCAAACTTTAACTCTTAGTGGGAGAAAAGAAGTCCATGAATGAAAAGCTGGATTAACTTGAACAAAAACTAATTAATAGCAGTCTGCTAGCCCCGGAAATCGAAGAGCGCATAATGAAGTCAGATGCGAAGCCCAGAAGGTCTTTAGCTGCCTGGTGACTGTGTCCAGTGCACAGCACATTCCTTAGATCTTTTCCTTTCCTTGCACAGACATGGGCCAAAAGGTTTTGTCCCCTCCCGTGCCTGTCTCCCGGCTTCTCTTAAGCACCTTTCTGCTGGAAACTTTCCCTCCTGTCACAGGGGCTTCTGGGCTCAGGTTGCTCATCTTTCCCTGGAGAAATCAGTTTGCTTCTGTGACTTGCTGTCAGCCCCAGCAGCGGGACATGCAGAGAGGTGGAGGCAGCAGGTGGCATCCTGGGGCAGGTGTTACTTCCCCTTGGAAATGAGCTCTGCGGAGGTGACAGGAACCAGTGGAGTTAGGGCTGGGGTTTAGTTACTCCAGAACCCCAGGGGGACGATATATCTGATGGATTTTCATCTGATGCTTGAGATGCCTAATTTCCACCTGTTCCAAGCTTAGGAAACGAAGAAACCTGAACAGGCTCGTGCTGTTGTCTAGACTCAGTCCACGACCTTCTGTCCTTGCTCTGCACCCCAGAAACTGACCTCACGAGCTGCCCTGACCCAATGGAGAAGGCAGGCAATCTCTTTCTTTCTTTATTTCTGACAGGGTCTTGCTTTGTGGTTCAGGCTGGCCCTGTGCTCAGCTTCAAACTCACATAAGTCCTCCTGCCTCTGCCTCCCAAGTGCTGGGATTACAGGCGTGAGCCACCACGCCTGGCACTGTGGTATGTGGTACTGATTGCTGCTGGGCATGAGTCTCCATGCCCAGTATTGTATGTGGTTACCGGGGATGAACCTGGACCCTTGTGCTTGCAAGACAGGCATGGGAACCACTGAGCTAAATCCTCAGTCCCTAGTTCGTTTCTTTAAATTTGTCCACAAGGTCACAGGCAAACACTCCCCTTTGGAGTGTGTTGACTCCTGCGGGAACTCTTGGGCAGAGTTCTGTGAACTTGGCAAGATTCCAGAAGGGGCCATCAGGGCCAATGATGATCTCTCATGGCATAATCAAGGGACAGCTAAACACAGTGGTGGTACAGAGTTTGCACTCTGGAATCCATTCACTTGGTAGACTTGTGCCTGTAACTTTATCTGTCGGACCCTCAGTTTCTTTCTCTCTAAAATGGGTTAATAATGCCACTATCTTCTTGGGTTGCTGTGATGAACCTGCAAAATGTGGCCTCTTGTGTGCTGGGCACATAGGTCTATTGCAACTGCTACCCATTCCTTCACCTGTTGATCTACAACCAACCACTGCCGTGTGTGTGTGTG
>PVIR01030205.1:0-20445 GCA_004026965.1 Petromus typicus | reverse complement strand
CATAACAATACTGGGTGTGGAGACCCACACCCAGCAGCAACCAGTACCACATACCACAGTGCCGGGCGTGGTGGCTCAAGCCTGTAATCCCAGCACTCGGGAGGCAGAGGCAGGAGGATTGTGATGTGAGTTTGAGGCTGAGCTCAGGGCCAGCCTGAACCACAAAGTGAGACCCTGTCTCCAAAAACCTAAAAAAAAATTAAAAAAAAAAAAAAAGAAAAGCCCTGGTCCTAATGGATTCACTGCCAAACTCTACAGCACTGCAGAGAAGATCTAATACCAGTTCTCCTCAAACACTTTAATGAAATTGAAAGGGAAGGAGTACTCCTGAAGACATTTCTGGAAGCTAATATTTCCCTCATTCCAAAACCTAGCAAAATCCAACCAAAAAAATGAAAACTATAGACCAACTGCTTTCATGACATAGATGCCAAATCCGGCAAACAGAATGTAACAAATTATCAACAATATCAGAATTATGACTAAGAAGACTTAATTTCATGGATATAAGAATAGTTCACCGTAAGCAAATCAAGAAATGTAATATATCACATAAACAGAAGGAAGAGGGGAAAATCAAATAATCATCCCAATAGATTTTTAAAAAACCTTTTCCAAAATCCAACATCCATCCATGACAAAAATCCTAAAGAAGATAGGTATGAAAGGACCTTATCTCAATCTGATAAAAAGCCATTTGTAACAACCCTGCTGCCAATATCCCATCACATGGAGAGAAGGTGAAGCTTTCCCTCTAAGGTCAGGAATGAGACCAGGATGTGTACCGTCACCACTCACGTCCAGTGCAATATGTGACATATTAGCCAGGGCAGTCAAGCAAGGGATATGTACAGAGAAAGAAGATATACAATTATTGTTTGCAAATAACATGATCCTCTACATAGAAGAACCAAAAAATTAATATAAAGATTCCTAAAATTAATAACCAAAGTCACGGCATATAAAAATCTAAACACAAAAATGAATAGTTATTCCTCCACACAAATAATGGATTCACTGATAAACTAGGAAAATTATACCAATTGCAATAGTATTAAGAAAAATTAGGAATGAACCTAACCTGGGAACTGAAAGACCTCTACAATAAAACTATAGTAATCTCAAAAGGAGATCAGAAGAGACAGCAAAATATGGAAAGATATTTCTTATTCCTGGATTGTCAGAACCAATATAATCAAAATGGCCAGACTCCCAAACCTGATATACAGATTGAATGTAATTCCAATAAAAATCCCACCAGCATTCCTGACAGAACTAGAGAAAGCAATCCTAATGTTTAAATGGAATCAGAAAAGGGCCTGGAATAGTAAAAGTAATCTTGGGTAATAAGAGGAAAGCAAGAGGATTTCAAATTATATTACAAACCTACAGTGCTAAAAATAGGATGATTCTGGCCCCAAAACAGACATGAGGATCAATGGAATGGAACAAAGGATAAAGAAATAAACTCAGACATATTTGGCTATTTAATCATTGACAGAAAGAGCCGAAAACACACTCTAGAGGAAAGGAAATCTTTTAATAAATTATGCTGGGAAAACTGGCTGGCTGTTCACATGCAGAAGATTGAATCTAGTAATTATACTAAATTAAAACCAAAATGGACCAAAGTTCTAAATATTAAAATAGAAATACTTCACTTACTGGAAGACAAATAGGAAAAAGTGTTGAAGACATAGCTTAGGCGAAGACTTTCTGAAAAGAATCCTGATTGCACAAAAATAGTACCAAGAATCAACAAATGGCATTATATCAAATTGAATTCTACTGAGTAGCGATGGAAACAACCAACAGAATGAAAAGACAAAATACAGAACGGAAAAAAAACATTGCCACCTATGCCTCAATCTGAGGGCTAATATCTAGTAAAAAACTCTAAATAATCAGACCGCCAAAAAAAAGACCTAGTGAAAAGGAGCAAAGGAAATAAACACTTCTCAGGAGAAGAAATGCCAATAATAAATACATGAAAAGATTCTCAACACCGCTGGCCATACAAAAATGCAAATTCCATCTCACTCCAGAAAGAATAGATATCATTAAGAAATCAAATAATATCAAATGTGGCAGAGCCTACAGGTTAAAAAGAACACTTCCACATTCTTTTTTTTTTTTTTTTTTTTTTGAGACAGGGTCTCGCTTTGTAGTTCAGGCTGGCCCTGAGCTCAGCCTCCAACTCACATCACAGCAATCCTCCTGCCTCTGCCTCCTGAGTGCTGGGATTACAGGCACGGGCCACCACGTCCGGCACTGTGGTATGTGGTACTGGTTGCTGCTGGGTGTGAGTCTCCACGCCCAGTATTGTATGTCCTTAGCAGGGATTGAACCCAGGCCCTTGCACTTGCAAGACAGGCACCAGAACCATCGAGCTAAATCCCCAGCCCTCTTCCACATTCTTGATGGGAATATAAACTAATAAAATTACTATGGAAATCATTATGGATAGTCTTTAAAAGCTAAAACTAGAAATTCCGTTTGATCCAGCTATTCCTCTTTTAATATCTTCCTGAAAGTTAAAGACATCATCTACAATCACATCCATACTTATAACGGCACAATTCACAATAGCTAAATCTTGGAAGTGACCTATATGTCCATCAACAGATGAAGACAGAACACATGGTATTTGTATACACTGAAGTACTACTACCTTCACATAAAGAAGGACAAGCTTGAGTCATTTGTAAGGAAATGGATGCACCTTCAGGCCATAATGTGAAGCAAAATAAATCAGACACACAAGCTTATCTAATGCATGGCTTCTCTTATACGAGGAACTCAAAATATAAACAAAGAGTAAAATAAAAGGTAGATAATAGGAAATGTAGAAAGGGGACCTAGAGATGTAGGGAAGGAGGAAGGCGAGGTAAAGGAGTTAAAAAAACAATTGAGATGTGCTATATGCGTGTATCAACTCCCCACAAGAAATATAATCATTATGCTATGTAAATATGTATTAATAAAAAATAAAAACAATAAGTTCTAAATTGCCACTCAGTCTAGGACAAAAAATAAACATCAAGTACAAATAGAATCAGCTTAAGTCTCAGGTTCCCCCTGAGGACTAACAGCAAGTGGCCGCGTCTGCAGTGGAGCGTGGGGAGTTCAGGAGGAGAGTGTGAGGTACTTAGCTGGTTAGTTTCAGTTAAAAGGTCTGGATAAAATTCAAGATAAAGACCAGTTGGTTACATTCCGAGAAGAGGAGAACATTTTCCTACTCAATTCTTAGACGCTTGCTGAGAGAAAGCAGAAAAACTGAGGATTTTACCCTCAGAGAGAAGTGCAATCAAGGAAAAGTGTGTGAAGGTGGGAGAAGGCCCGCTCCCCACACAGCTGGGGACAATCTAGTGGCGTGGGACGAGCTGGCGCTGGCGGCCTGGGGAAGGCGGGTAACCCCGGCGCGTGGGCCGCGGGGAGCGGGCGTTCCCACGCTCCAGCCAAGGTCCGGCCTGGAGGAGAAGCGCAGGGAGTTTCCTTGCAGAAGTGAGAAGGAAGGCAGAGGGTGTGGATCCTGTACCTCAAGGTGAGCCGGTGTGGAGAGGGAGGCAGCGTTTATGGAAGTTTTCTTGTTGTTGTTTTAATTCTCTCAGAAAAGGAAACGAGGTCATTAGCTAAGTGTTGAGCAGGAAACGCTGGCGTTTTGAGAAGGGAAAAAGTGGCAAGAGGAAAGCTGGTCTGAGTGGTGGTAATGCCGAGGGACATGGCGAGCCAGCAGGACACAGGCTGGGGACGCGATGGCTTTGTTCCGTGTTTGGGTTGGGACAGACTAGGCAGGATAACGACTCGGGCACTGGCACTATTTTGAGGAACGTGTTGGCATGGACCTGCGAAGGAAATTAACTTGCTGAGTCGTAGGCGCCTAAGAAAAAGGCCAAGGCAGCAACCCTGGGCAGGGAGAATCTCAAGGCACCTCAGAAAAATGTCTCGCTTTCCTGGTGGACGTAAGCTTGGTATCACCCTCAGGCTAGATCTTAATCCTCTTATAAACATTGCTTTTTCCTTCTTTGGCACACACTAGCTGGGTGGAGGGGTGGTCTGTGAGAAAATATTTGAAAACCAGGGAAACTATTTGAAAAGCATCTACTATAAATTACAAAAGGGTGTTCTAGCCTAAACACAAGCAGAGTGGGCAAACCTGCCTTTTAAATTGGGGACCTTTGTAATCTAGTGATTAATGTACATTAAATAGTGCAAGGATAAATATTCCTTTCGCAAACAAAAGCAGGTGGAAATGCATTTCTCCAAAAAACGATAATTCATACACCAGAACTGAGATGGCAGCTCCTGGCAAGCTCTGCATAAATCAGGGCCCAACAGGATCAATTAAGCTCATTTGTTGACTTGTGCAATTCAAATGCCTCCAGGCTGCTAGGAAAGGGTAAGCCCAGGGTGCACTTTGCTCAAAGAAGCAAAGGACCGAGGGAAATGGATCAGCAAAGCAAATCGGGTCTGAGAGGCCAAAGCAAAGATCAGAAGGACTTAATCTGAAAATTGCATAAAACTGCTGCTAAAAAGACTCTGTCTTTCTGTGTCACTTATATGATTAATAATAATACTTTTCCTGGTGCATTATTTAGAAAGACTACGTTCAGAGAAACATTAGTTTGTTCAAAGTAGTTATCTTTGAAGCTTGGCACTTGAGGGATGTTCACATGAGTTGGTGTTATAATTTATGAGGAGTCCTTTTGCACCTGAAAGCTTAGTCCATCTCCTCTTGGGAGGAATTGACTTCAGTGAGCAATCACCAGTTGTTCAGAGTCAAAGCTAACAACACGGCTGATCAGGTGGGAGACTTGGGTGTGTAAACTGAAAAATGTCTGGTCATCTACTGTGGCATGCCACTTAAATCACAATTTGCAAACTCAAAATGAGATGGAAATAATTTCATAACTAGTATATATACATAGCACCCTGCATCTTTAATCAGAAACTGCTTTGTTTTATTCTGCTTATGTGAAATTTATACAAAAAGAAAAAATAAGGTTTAATCCCACTGCCAAGAGGTAACTATATTTGGGGGTTATTTTTATTGTCTCTTGCTTATTAAATTTGAAATGCTGAGGGCATTTTAAATGGAGTGTGATATCCAGTGATACCATGGATCGTGAACTTAATTCTTTCTAGAATTCTAGTCACAAACTGAAAATTGGATGAGAAATCAAATTCAGTGGTTAGGATCAATTTTTTTTCCTTTCTTGAGTTTATTGGTACATTTTAGATATACATTATGGTCCCATTCAACATTGAGAATTTGTACCTGAACATGATATATCTTGCTTCTCATTTATCCCATTCCCCTGCCCTCACTACCACCCTCTATATGCACAAGCTATGTTTTCTTTATTTTGTTTTTACCATCAAATTGTTTCTTTCCCTTCTTTACTTTCCCCTGCCCTCCTTTCCTTTTTCCCTTTGAACATTTTCTTCCTATGTCATAATATATGTTTTACATTCTGGACCTCATTTACACCTTTAGTTTCTCATACCAGAGAAATGATATGGTACTTACACATCTGTGTCATATTTCACTTATGAGTATGTCGTCAAGCTGCATCTATTTAAATATAAAATGTATCTAATTTATCATTCTTTATGGCTAATACTCCATTTTATAAAAAAGCTGTATCTGCTTTATCCAGTCTCCAGCTGATGGGCATTGGGGCTGTTTCCAAGATCTATATATTACAACTGTGCTTGTATAAACATGGGTACATATATATCACTGTGATATGGTGCTTTTAATCTTGCATATATTTAACAGAAAAAAAAGCAGGGTTAAATGGGGACCTGTAATCCTAGTTTTTGGATAATCTCCACAGTGATCTCCTTAGTGGTTGCACTAGTCTACATTCCCACCAACAGTGGAGAAGGTTCCTCTCTCCCCACAGTCCTGCCACATTTCTTGTTGGTTGATTTCATAATAGCAGCCATTCTGTTTGGAGATGGAATCTCAGTACTATTTTCACTTGCATCCTTGAAATGACCAGTGATGTTGAACATTTCTTCATATGCTTCTTTGCTGCCTTCTTCATCTGAAAAAATGTCAGTTCAGTCTAGATGCCCATTTTTAAATTGTCTTTAAATTTGAGGGGGGCGGACTGTTTTTTTTTTTTTTTAATTCTTTATTCTAGATAGTAGAACTTTGCAGAATAGATGGTAAAAGTATTTTTCTCAAATTGTACATTGTCTTTTCACTGTAGGTTGTTTCTCTTGTTGTGCAGAGCTTTTTAATAAGCTAAGATCCCAATTATTGATTTTCTGCTAGTTCCATGCTACTGAGGCTTTGTTCATAGTCTTCCCCTATGCCAACGTCTCCAAGAGTTCCACCTCACCTACCTGCCAGCAGGGTTAGTATTTCTGCTTTGTTATGTAGGTCTCTAATCCACTTTGGCAAGTTGAAATCCAAGTTTTCCAGCACCATTTGTTAACAAGGCTATCTTTCCTCCACTGAGGATGTTTGGCACCTTTGTCAAGGATGCGGTGGTTTAGTATGTCTGGAGCTGTTTCTGTACCCATGATGTATCTTGACTCTCATTTTTGGCTATTCTCCTGCTCTCCCCAATCAGTGTTGATCTCATGAGGAAATTTAATTCAGTTCTTATCCAGTTCGGTTTGGGACCAGAATCACGGAAAGATTTAAGTTTGTGAACCAAGTCACCACATCTTGGCATCTGCTGTGAGATTAATGCCATCCTGTGTCAAATACAGAGTTACACATCATCTTAGTAGCAGCACAGTGTGATGCTTTAGGGAAGTTCCATGGTTTTATTTCATAAGGCCTTTCCCATTGGCCACATGTAAACTGCACCCCATTTTTTACCATTATAAACAACTGTTACACATGTTGTTGTCATCCACAATTCTGATATTTGCAAACAGAACTGAATTTCTTCTTCTCATTTCTCACTCATCCCTCAGTATTAAGTTATCACATTGAAAGATATCTAAAGCTTTCCAAAATCATCATTTTTGAACCTTAAAAATAGGGCAAATTTTAATTTAAAATATTTTACTTCACAGTCTCCATGCTGAGGATTCTGATGTTAGTCTTGACCTGTTAGTCAAATTCAATTATCACCTGTTGGCTTCAACCACAGCTCCAGCTGGCCTTCTCCACGGGAACTGGAAGGATGAGGATGTATCTGAACATTCAGTTCTGTGTCACCGTGTGAGGCCGCTGTGGCCTGAGTCCTCATAGTACAGGTATGACCACTCTGACAGCATATAGAGGGGCCTGCTCATAGACTATCGAGTCCATTTTTGGCAGTATGTAGATATTTTTAAAATGTGTTAATGAAGGGATCAGGAACCCAGAAGTCCCATGGGTGCACCCCTTGTTACCAAGACCTGTAGTCAGTGAACTAATTAATCAGACTCTCAGATTCTGTTTGGAAAGATGGCTTTATGTGATTTATCTCAAAGGATTGGTGCCAAGTTCATGAAATATGGTCAACTCTCAATACGGTGATTTTTTTCTAGAAGTAGAGAAGAAAAGGAGAAGAGGAAGAGTAATAGTGATATACTTGTTCTTGGACCCATTGCTGTGATGGCAATGTAAAGATTGGGGTTGATTTGACTAGTATTAACAGTTGTGCAGTAGAGCGTGTAGCGGTCTTGAAAGTGCTTGTAGTAGAATTGGCTGTTATTTAGTTGTCTTGTAGCTGTTGACATCACTGTCGAGTCGAATGGAGATTCAATTTTCTGTTGAGTATTTTTTTAATCTATCAAATTTGCAGTGTATTACTTTGAATCCCAGGTACAAGGGAGAATTCAGTCCGAGATGTTAGCAACTCATGTGCACTTCTGTGAGACTGCCAGTTCCAGTTCCGGTGTTTTCCAGTGAGGCAGAAGAGCACAAAGGTGCTTCGTTCCAATTATCTGACCACAGGGAAAGACCGTCTTTAAACAACACAGTGCAGATAATATATTTTGGCACTTTTAAAAGTTTCATTTTTCTATTTGTTTTCTTGACAAAGTGAGTTCCTGTTGCTAAGGGCGTGTGGCTTTAAATTTCTTAAGGAGAAATTTCTTAAGAGAGAAATGTATCCATGAACAGACAATCATTATAAATTCTCATGAATATAACAAGTGGATCACTTCCAAGGTTACATTTTCAAGTCTTGTGTGTGGATTTATTCATTGACTTCCCACTGATTTAATGGGAATCACACTGATAAATTATAACACATAACATTTTTTTAAATTAAGGGCCATATTTCCACTAGGGGTGCTCAAAATCAAATTAATTTTTTTCTTATGTCTATACTCAGACAACTATTCTGAAGGAGAAAATAATTATGTAACCTTACAAGAAGGCTGCAAGACCATCCAACAACCTTCTCTGTTAAAAGCTCTAGTCTCAGCTTTTTCCAACTTATCTGAAGGACATTTTAAAAATTCAACATACAAAATGGTACTCAGCAATGACAATATTTTAAGTGATGGTATAAATGCTTATTTAATACATATTAGACAGCAAAAAGTACACTAGAGGTCTTCCTTTACCCACTGCATCAGCTTATGAAATGGGTTCAAACAAGGTGACTTGACCCACAGGTGACATTTGATAATACCTGGTGACATTATGGGTTGTCACAACTGAAAGGAATGCTTCTGGCATCTAGTGGAGATTTGGAGTGCTTCTTAACATTCCACCATGATCAGGATAGTTCCTGCTATGAAGGATGACTTAGTTCAAAATGTCAACAGTACCGAGGTTGAGAAATGCTAGTGTGAGGTTCATCCTTTCACTCATCTGTCACATGTTTATTGAGCACCTGCAGTGTGCCATGCTCTGGACTCACTGCTGGCGATGCCCTGTAGAATAAAGTACTGTTTTTGCATCACAGAAATGCTCAGAGTATATGCACCATATTCCAAATTGTATCTCAGGTTTAATCTGAGTCACTGGTACCAGGAGTGCTTTCAAACTGTAGAGTCCTAGGAACAAGACTCTTTCAGCAATAAAGCCAAGAAATTTTACTCATTTTTATTTAATAGTTTAATTTTTTATATTGTTTATTGAGAATAACATAATCATATATATTTAAGATATAAACCATTGTGTTTTGAGATACACTTAAGCTGTGAAATGATTAATCAAGCTAATTAACATTTTCATCACCTCATACACTTCTTAATTTTCTCCATTTAGAAACATTTTTATAATAGCATGTCAAAAATACATCAGATGCCATTTCAAACATTAAAACAATAGCTATAAGCAAAGATATGGAATAGCTGATGTTTTAAAGTAAATGTACAGAATCTACTTGACTTTCTCTCCATGAAGTCTGTAGATGTTAAATTATTTAATATGCATGATGATGCTCGTGGATGAATATTGTCCATATCAATATCATGTTCAGAGCAGCTGAGGAGTCTGCAAATTCTCATGGTGGGGGTGATGGCATCAGGATCCAGAGCCCACAAAGACCACTGATCACACCCCCAGTGTAGATCTGGCCACTGCCTTCCTCTAAGCCTTGCCCCAGCTCCCTCTCCAACTCTCCACAGTTAGCTCATGGGCTCCTTCTCAGCAGCAGTCCTTCTCCCGCTCTGTGCAGGCTTCCAGAGTTAACCACCCTTTTTTAGTTTTTAGTTATTGGGTTTTTGGGGGGTTGATTTTGCTCTGTTTTGTTTTAGTTTTAGTATTTTGAAACAGGGTCTGGCTTTGAAGTTCAGGGTGGCCCTGAGCTCACTATGCAGCCCAAACTCACAGCAATCATCCTGCCTCTGCCTTCTGAGTACTGGGATTAAGGCATGAGCCACCATGCCCAGCACTGTGGTATGTGGTGACTTGGGACCTTGTATTGCAAGGCAGCCGCCTGAACCACTGAGCTAAATCCTGAGCCCCCGAGTCCCCATCTTTATCTGAGTCCTAGTTCTATTTCCAATCTCACAGTTTTGAGATGAATTACTACTAACAAATGTTCATTGGAGGGTAAATTTTAACTCTTTACAGTCCCTAACTATCTTCCATAGAGCATGTAACCCATGGAAAAACTGTGACCCATTTCTGAGTATAAGAAAGCACAGAATTAGGGCCAGGGATTTAGCTCAGTGCTTCCGGTGCCTGTTTTACAAGAGGAAGGGCCCAGGTTCAATCCTCAGTAACCACATACAACAATGCTGGGCCTGGAGACTCATGCCCACCAGCAATCAGTACACATACCACAGTGCCAGGTGTGGTGGCTCATACCTATAATCCCAGTACTCAGGAGGCAGAGGCAGGAGGATTGCTGTGAGTTTGACACTCAGCTCAGGGCCATCCTGAACTACAAAGTGAGACCCTGCATTTAAAAAAAAAAAAATCTATATCATCTTTATTCAGCTTCAGCAGTTCATATGTGTCTGGAAATCTATCCATTTTTCTACATTTTCCACTTTATTACAATATAAATTTTCAAAGTAAGTGTTTACTATCCTCTGGACTTCCTTTGGGTCAGTAGTAATTTCTCCATTCTCATTCCTAATAGCATAGATATGAGCCTTTTCCTTCCTTTGATAAGGTTGGCTAAGGGTCTATCAGTTTTGTTTATCCTTTCAAAGAACCAACTCTTCAATTTGTTGACTTTTTTGTTCATTCTCTTAGTTTCTATTGCATTAATTGCTGCCTTGATCCTTATAATTTCTTACCTAGTGCAAGCTTTGGGTTTGTCTTGCTCCTCTCTTTCTAGTCGCTTGAGGTTCAGCATTAAATTGCTTATTTGATCTTGCTCCATTTTCTGGATGTAGGCCTTCACTGCTGTGAATTTTCCTCATAGAACTACTTTCATTGTGTCCCATAAATTTCTATATGTTGTATTGGGGTTATCGTTTAGTTGTAAGAACTGCTCAATTTCTTCTCTAATTTCTTCTGTGACCCATTGGTTGGTCAGAAGAGTGTTGTTCAGTTTCCATGTGTTTGTGAGGATCCTGGGCTTTCCTTTACTATTCAGCTCCAATTTCAAGGCACTGTGATCCAGTACTATACAAGGGATAACTTCAATCTCTTTGCATTGACTTAAACCTGTTCTATGAACCAGCACCTGGTCTGTTTTGAAGAATGATCCATGAGCAGCTGAGAAAAATGTAACTTCTGACTTTGTGGGGTAAAATTCTCTGTAGGCATCTATTAAGTCCATTTGCTGAAGAATCTGGTTTAGCTCAAGTATTTCTTTATTGACTTTTTGTCCAGTTGATCTGTCTCTTTGTGACAGTGGGGTATTGAGGTCCCCTACTATTATTGTATTGGTGTTTATCTGGTTTTTCATGTCCGTTAATGTTTGTTTTAGATTGGTGCATTAGAATTCAGTGCATAGATATTTAAGATTGTTATTTCTTTCCCTTGGATTTTTCTCTGTACTACAAGAGAGTATCTGGCCATCACTCTGCTAGGTATATACACAAAGGAATTAAAAGATTCATTTAACAGTGACATATGTGCATCCATATTTATAGCAGCTCAGTTTGTGATTGCTAAATCTTGGAAACAACCAAAATGTCCATCAACTGGAGGCTGGATAAACAAGATATGGTTCTTTTATAGAATGAAGTATTACTCTGCCATTAAAAATGATAAGATTGAGTCATTCATACTCAAATGGATGTACCTTGAGGACATCCTCATAAGTGAAATAAACAGGTCACAGTTGTGTAAATATCATATCTTTTCTCTGGTATGAGAAAATGAAGTTGTAAATGAGTTCTATATATAGTTGATACTGTGAAATAGAAAATATTTAAAAGGAAAGAGAGTGTAAGGGTAAATAATGAAGGGAAAATGAATGTGGTAATAATAAAGAAAAAAGGAAACAAATATTATGTATTTATGGATCTTGGGGTTATAGATTGGAGGAAAAAGGGAAAAAATGAGAATCAAGTCATGTCATATTCTGGTATAAACCCTCAATGTTGAATGTGATGAATTCAACATAATGTATTCATAGTGTACCAATAAAGATTAAATTTTTTAAAAAGCATAGAATTGATGGAGAGAATGCCCTAATGTGCTTACTCCAAGGATGACTGTAACACTCACAAAGTCTGAGCCTTCCATTTCCATGAGGTGAGAAATAGAAATATGAGGCCACATAAGGTACAATATAACCAGCTAAGTGTTCAAAGAGATAGATCAATAAAATGCCTATTTAAATTCTATATCCCTTTAAAGTTTAATTCCTTCTTCCCTGTGAAATTTTGACTGCTTCAGAATCCAGTATTCTAAAATATCCATAAAACATTACTGTTCACTAATTGTCCCTGAGTATAAAGCTGTTCCTTTCCACTCTGGTGTAATTCCTGGAGGGCCCTTTGCAAAGGGCCCTTTGCTGAGGCAACTGTGTGCACCAAAGCCTGAGCCAGTCAGTGTAGTTCGACTATTGAGTGGAATAAGTTTTCTACCTTCATGAAAATACAGAGGTGGAGTAGGAAAAGAAGCAGGATAGAATCTATTTAAAAATTATTTTCCAAATGTCAACAAATACTAGGTTCGTATCTACCAAAGCACCTGATCCAGTCCCCTCAGTGTGACTAGTCCAATCGTGATATTTAGGAAGACTTCTTACTTCTATGGATTTTCCTCCTTTGGACATTTGCCGAGGTGAACAATTGCAGAATGGATGTCTACTTTCATCAGTAATAGATTTATTAACATATATCAGTTCTGGCCACACCTGCCATGGCGATCCTAGCTGCTCAGAACTCCCCTTTTGACAAAGTTGGGTTACTGTCACCTGGGATCTAATAGCGAAGCTCTCTGTCTACCCTGAGAATATGCAAAGGAGATCTTTTCTTAAGAGAGTGGTAAACGTCCTACCTGAGGCTATCAGGACAGTTAATGTCAATCTTTGTGTTGGATATGTTTTGTTTTGTTTTGTTTTGTTTTGTTTAAAGTAGACCTTGAAAGCTTCCACAAGCCTGTCTGACATGGAAAATAGTGTAGATATCAAGATGATAGTTTGTTGTCCTGTGGAAGAATCTTTGCTGAACCAAAGTTTTAAGAAATAGTTGTGCAGGTTCTGGTGCTCCCTACCTACATCCATAGCTCTAACAAAATGCGTTATTTAGAGTAGCCTCCATAATCTACAAGGTCAAGTAGCCTATTAGGCAATTCAATAATGCAATCCTAGAATGAATTTTGGGAGATAGACTATAAATACCAATGACAATGAACCAGGAAATATAAGATATTATTTTAGAATAATTCAGTATTTGAAACATTTTAGTTTTTCTCTACTGCACAAAAAAGAACCCCCAACAAGCTGGGAAACCATAGGAGATGACTTCCTTCTCTCATCTTCTACCAAGCTCCTGTATCCCCTCCTAGTGTATCAAGTGCATAGAAGAAGCAAGCAGTAATTTGCAATGCAAATTAAACAAGTGTGGGTGTGGCAAACATGCAAATAAGACAAATCATTCACCAATTTCCATTTTATGAACTGCCTACAGCTACAGTTCTCAGAACTGATGAAATGTTCAGACACTAATATACTTTTTGTCATAGTAATGAGGTAAAAAATGGGAAGCGATACAAAGGCAACCTTTCATTACAAATTTCTTTCCGGCAGTTTGGTCAGGTTTAGAAATGTTTTATTAAAAGATATGCAGTAAGAGAATGTGATTTGGAAAAGATGGAAATTTTGCCAAAGAATACAGGTTTTTTATTTCCTTTGTCATTACAGGACCCAAATAAAAGCACTTCATATGTGGTTTGTGAATCCAACAAGACTGACAAAATAAGGAGATTATTCAGTTTAGTGTTTTATTATTGATATTGATTGGAACGAAATACATGAATGGTCAGGAATAATTCTTTTGGTGACTAAAGCAAATGATATGTGATGCCTCAGCCAAAGCCCCAAGAAACAAATCCACTCGCCCCTTCTTGAGGTCTTTGGGACATGGACTTAAGTAGAAATTCTACCAGAAGTAGAAATTTCTATTAAAAAGGATAGAAATTTAATGCAAATTTGCAGCTTTGTAGTCATGTATTTATTTCATTTATATAAGCACTACCCAGATGTGTGTGGTACTTACTGTATGGTGTAATATCACACTTTAACAGAGAGACATCCACAATTTCTGAGTGTGACTTTTAGGCCAGTTGAAAGACCCAAGCGACCCCATTTTTGAGAAACCAATTCCATCTTAGAATAAAATAATTAAATGTCTTCCAGAAAGGGCCATATAACCAGGTTATAGGCACAGTTCTAGGAATCCTAGGTCAAGGTGAACCAATAAGATAAGCTGTTGAAAGACCTAAATGACTCCATTTTAGAGAACTGGTCCCATCTTAAAATAAGGTGGCTGGGTCATGAACTCAAGGCCATGAACTCAGATCCAGAGGGGCCACATGATCAAGTCATGAGCTCAGTTACCTTGACCACCACCCCCCAGGATAATTAACAATATCCCCCTAGCAAAAGCCAACCACTAAGTACAAGGTCAAGATGTCCTTTACGACAACCATTAGAGGTTTGACCTGATGGTTCCAGCCAATCAGGTTTAAACACTCAATACTTGCCTGACGTCAACCAATCACGTAAATGGTCAAGCTGAACACTCCCCGAACTTTACTGTAACCACAATAAAAACCCTGCCAAATTAGAGCTCGGTGTTCTGAATTCTGATCCGCTGCCTCGGTGATGGTTGAGAGTCCCTGCTCCAGCTTGTAATAAAGACCCTCACGTGCCTTACATCGGTCTGAGCTCCCTCTTGGTCATTGGGAGACTCAAAATCTGGGCACAACACAGTGAAGGCTCCAGCTCACAAAACCAAGCCACAAGAGCAACCTAGAGTGGCTGTTGGTCTTTCACTGTGGTGCACAGAACTGGACTCACACTCTCTCTCAGGCTTAGGAAAAGAACCTCTCCCTTCATCTTTGACATCCTGATATTTCTCAGTTTTACCTCATGTCCTTAGTTGCTGTTGGCACTCATGAGATGCCAAGCCATCCTGGTCAAAGAAAAGAAATTGGAACTTTGGAAATTGCCAACTAGAGACTATATAAGAATGGCTTTTCTGAACAAAATATACAAAATTCACATCCAAGCAGGATTTTACTTTGTGTGAATCAAGACGTTAAGCAAATCAGGATCAAGTGAGAGGAAATGTTTTTGAAGTAACTATCTGTGATTTATTCCCATTCTTTATGTTTCAAATTAATTATCTTTGAGGTAAAAAACTAAAAAGGTTCATTTTTTGTGAAGTTCATCCCCATCAAATTAGACAGAATATATATGTTGCTTCATGCTGACAGAACTAGGATCCAGCAATTATTTAAAAATTAATAGCGACAGCCTTTGTAATATTTTACTTTTTGACAAACTTCACGGTTTACAGATTCCTTAGAGGTTGCAATTGTTCTATCTATCTATGGAACCAGCTTTGTGTACCACCAAACTAGTCACTTCAGTTAAGATCAGGAAAGGAAAATAAATGCTTTATCTTCATGGGGTGATTTTTAGGTAAAATGTGTAATGTATGCAAAACATCTGACATATGAAAGAATTATAAAGGCATCAAACAGTAGTGACTAAGACTTGAGCTTGGGAGTACATTACACATGGAGTATAATAGAGGCTGTGCACTTCCATTTGCTATTTGAGTAAATTTCTTCTCCAGTTTCAGTTTCCTGATCAGTAATATAGAAATAATATGTAATTCTTGGAGTACTGTAGGTAATAGTTAAATGTCTGACATACTAATAAGCCAACTTTAACTACTGTTGTTTTTTAAAGAACATTTTCCTTCAGATGAAGAAAGAAACATTAAATTACTGACCAAGCCTTTAAATATGAGAATGTAGAATATGGAATATGCATGTGTTTATTCCAACTCTGCTTATAAAATAGGAGTTATGGTCCTTTTTGCAGAAAAGAACACAGAAAAGCAGAGAATAGATGAATCCTCACAGTGTCAGAGTTATTCTGTGGGTAAATCAGGAATGAACTAAAATGGCTTAGGCTCCACTCTGGGCTCTGATCCAGGACTATGCATCGACATGTCCTCGGGGATGTTCTGAGGAGTCTGAGACCGTGAGTGTGACAAGGAAAGCGGGACCCTGAGATCTGGAGCCAAGGCAGGAGGACCCAGACCAAGTCTGGCCTTCTCACTGCTGCTGTGAGGTTCTCACATTTCCTAGGAAGAGTCTTGAATCTCATAACATAGGGCTCTGTCTTATTTGGATTTTCGGATCCAGATGTGTCAAAATAAATACCTCTCCTCATGTATTTAATTTTGTTGCCATTTATAGTATCAAGAATAGTGCTCTTCTTTAAAGTGTACTTATCTGTCTGTAGCCCTGAGTTCCACATCCATTAATTGACACAATGAGAGATCAAAAATAGGTGGAAAAATTACATTTGTACTGAGCATGTACAGACTTTTCAAAATCTTGCCATAGGCATTCATAGGACCAGCCCTTCACTGGGAACCAAGGGACAACTGTATGAAGTATATTTCCCAAATGATAGAACTCAAATCCTCAAATCAATCTCTCTCTCTCTCTCTCTCTCTCTCTCTCTCTCTCTCTCGACAGGGTCTCACTTTTATAGTTCAGGCTGGCCCTGAGCTCAGTTTTGAACTCAAATTGCGGTCATGCCCGGTACTGTGGTGTGTGGTACTGATTGCTGGTGGGCGTGAGTCTGCAGGACCAGCATTGTATGTGGTTACTGTGGATTGGCCCTTGCACTTGCAAGGCAGGTGCCTGAAACACTGAGCTAAATCTCCAGCCCTAAATAGCTCTCTCTATTTGTTAAAAGACTGTCAGGGGCTTGCCTTTTCTCAGATGAAACTGCTTTACCCCCAAGATGTGTCTCTTTGAAAACCAATAGAATTTCATGAGATTGTTGAAAAAAAATTCATCCCTGGATCTTTTACTTACTATTCAGAAACACCTGCATTTTGATCCCATGAGTTTAGAAAAGCAAAACTTACCAAGGCATCTCTTTACTACTGTTTTTAATAGATACTTTCAATGTGTAATTCTGTCTATTGCACAGATCTTAACTGCACCTTGTACATGGGTTGACCTCAGAAGGAAAAACAGCACCAACAGCCAGTTCTCAGAGTCCTACTTTCTACTTGTTTTTCCAATGGACCTTTGCATTGATAATAAACCATGACTAAATGCTGAACATTATTTCCATCATTTATAATTGGCAAAAAAAGAGAGTACTCCTAATTCAGCAAATGTACTAGAAAATACATTAAAATAGTGAATACATAGTGTTCAATCTAGCCCAATTACGAGTGGAAGAGGAAAAAACACCCAACTATTTGGTTGTATTAGATCTATGTATTGTCGTGGGCATTTATAAGACTTCTAAAAAATGAAATTTTCATGAAAATGTTAGGATATCCTGCCCCTTACCAGTGAGATTTAATATAAAAAGAAGCTATTGTTAGAAATTTTACACCACTGAAAGGAAAAAAGAAATTGTCTGGCTCTGAGTAATGAGTCATTAAGTATATTTTATACATTTTTATATTCATTACCTTCAGTAGCCATAAATTAGATGAATTTTTTAAAATATTACAAATCTTTTCTTTCAAGAGTTTTAATTTAGCTTTCTTGACTACATGAATCATTATATAGAAACCAAATTTATTTCTTTCCATGCTAATTATTCTCACGCCATGACAAATTCATTTCTAGCATTGTTTCTGTTTTTTAATTTTTACCATCAAATTGTTCTCTTTCCCTTTTTTGCTTCCCCCTGCCCCCCCCACCCATTCCCCTTTCCCTCTGAACGTTTTCTTCCCATCTCACAATACCTATCATACATTTGGGACCTCATTTACACCTTCAGTTTCTTGTGCTAGAAAAATGAGATGGTATTTACATGTCTGTGTCCTATTTCCCTTGTGAGTATGGTCTCAAGGTGGTTGATTTAGTACTTAAATGTACCCTTTTCAGTAAGAGCATGCCCAGTCTTTTTATTTAAAACTCCAATCCAGTGTTCCCTTTAGCTACTCCTAAATATTGATCTCTCTTCCCTTCCCCTAAAGCACTCTTGAGTTTGTTGTTTGTTGCTTTTTGTCATCTAACAAGAAAGTAATCCTTAGAAGGGCAGGAACTTTGGCCATGCTATTCTTTTATAAAGCAATGTATCTGGGAGATTGACTGGAGTACTTGCTGAATAATGAATGAGTGTTCTAGTTAAATTTCATGCTCCTCTGATATTGGAGACTAAAACCAAGTCTTCCATCCAGGGAAGCCAAACAGATTTGCCTTCATTGATGACGTGTTCACATTTCTTCAGTGAAATTTAACTGTTGTTTCTTTGTGTGCCCCGCCTAAGTGTTGCCTCCCCCTCAGCCCTCACACCGGCTCGCTGCAGCCTGCACATCCCTTCCCTGGGGCCCGTCACTGGGGAGACTGGTGCTTGTTTAGGAGAATGGAATGCTTGGGAGCCTTTTTATTTCAATTTTTATAAAGAATACTATAGATATTTTGTATATTTATCTTTTATCTAACTGCACAATTCAAATATGTGTTAGTGCTAATCATTTCTCAGTAGATTTTGTTGCATTTTAGAAAAGTATTAGAAACTAACTTTTCAATTACAGTAGTTCTTTATTTTGTCTTTCTGCTTTGACTAAAGCATCCAGAGCAAAATTGAATAATAGCAATATTAGAACTATTTTGTATGAAATTGATTTTATTCATCTTTTTACTGATATTCCCATTTTCAATATCATATTTCCATATTATCAAAATTCTTTCTAACATCTAAGTATATGATTTTTTTTTGCTAGAGGTTGTTTATATAGCTATTCTAAAAGATAGCCATATCCATTTAATTGCATATTATCTATGGTTACTTTTGTGCTATAGCAATAAAGTTTAATGCTTAGAACCACAGCTATTATTCTCACAAACAGGTAATATATTATTGGTCTTTTATAGAGTAAATTTCAATTCCTTTTTTATCCTATTCATATTCATGTTAGACCAGGAAAATTACCATTGTACAATCATTCTTGCTCTAATATAAACACTACAATGTCATACTAATTCTTTGAATATTTTGCTAAATTCATTTGATAATATTTCCTTTGGAGTGTTTTTTTGGTTTTAGGTTTGGTTTTTTGTTGTAGTTATTTTTTTAAGTGTATAGGGGATTGATTCCAGTCTTAGATAAACAGTGCAAGCATTCTGTCACTTAATTACAGTCTCAGCACATCTTTAGTGTTTTAAAAAATACAAGATTAGTCCATAACTTTTGGGTAATTATCAGGTTGTAGAATTAATATTAGGTTAATTGAATAAGAATGAACTGTGCTGGTATTCATATGTACTAGTTGGCTCAGGTTGCCATAGCAAAATACCAAGACTGAGTGGCTTACATGACAAATATACTGCATTCCTCGAAGTTCTGCAGCTGGGCACTCTACAGTCGAGGTACAAGATGACTCACCTTCCAGTGAGGGCTTTTCCTCCTAGCCCGTAAGCACCTGTGTTCTCATTGTATCTTTACATGATTCAGAAAAAGGAGGATCACAGAGAATAAAAAGCTTCTAGTGCCTCTTATAAGTCACCATTCCTATTGGATGAGTGGTCCTCTTAGCCTTAATTGCCTCTCACAGGCCAAATCTCCAATATAACAGAGTTAATCTTTAAAACAGGAATTTTGAGGAGGATGTAGTCCTGTATAGCAGTATCTTAATATGTGCTATGAGACACATAAAATAGTTTAATAGATATGTTCCAATGTAATGTTTTTTTCCTGTTTCTTTTGTGGGACGCAGATTCTTTTGTATTTTTTTTAAATTTTTTAAAATTCAAGTCTTTATTGGTACTTTATGAATACATATCATCATCACATTCAACATTGAGAGTTTGTACCAGACTATGACACAATTTGATTCTTATTTTTCCCTCCCCCTACCCACCCTGCCACTGCCACACCTATATACGTAAGCTTTGTTTCCTTTTTAAAATTACTATCACATTCTTTTTCCCCTTGTTATTTACCCCTACACCCTCTTTCCCTTTAAATATTTTCTATTTCACAATATCAACTATATGTACTAGAATTCATTTACATCTTCATTTTCTCATATCAGACAAAAGATATGATATTTACACATCTGTGACCTATTTATTTCATCTATGAGGATGTCCTGAAGGTACAACCATTTGTGTATGAATGACTCAATCTTATCATTTTAAATTGCAGAATAATACTCCGTACTATACAAGAACCACTGATGACATGATACTCTATATAGAGGATCCTAAAAACAGTTTTTCAACTGAAAAACTGCTGGACTTAATCACCAAATTTATTAGTGTAGCTGGGTACAAAGTCAGTGCTCCAAAATCAATAGCCTTTGTATACACAAACAACAGACCCACTGAGACAGAAATTGGGAAGTAAGTCCCCTTCACAATAGTATTTTAGAAATTTAACTAAGAGCTATCAAATGTGGAAG